>MU120993.1:21370-82120 GCA_014904835.1 Paxillus ammoniavirescens | reverse complement strand
AAGTCAAACATTCAATCGATGCCGGGTATTCGGTGGAGTCACTCTGCTTCTCTCCACACGGGGAGAAGCTCGCTTGCGGTGTTGAAAAGGAAGGCTTCGTCATCAAAGTATACGACGTCGAGGGTGGCAAACTCGTACTCGGACCAATCAAAGGCCACGAAAACCATATCAACTGCATTCTCTGGTCACTCGACGGGAGCCAGCTCTTCTCAGCGTCGGACGATCGTACGATTCGATACTGGAATTCCGAAACAGGGAAACCGATTGGTAAACCTTGGTCCGGTCACACCAAAGCCGTCGCATCCCTTTCGCTCTCTCCCGACGGCACAAAACTAGCGAGCGGATCACGGGATAACACCGTCCGTTACTGGGATGCACGCTCTGGTGACCCCATCGGACACCCGCTGCAGCATGAAAGCGACCAATTTGCAGTCAGTTTCTCCCCTTTTGGCGAATTCGTGGCGTCTGGAGGGTACGACCAAAAGGTATCGATATGGCGTGTCCCGTGGTGGGACGAGAACCGAAGACAGGTGATTACTGCGCTCAACAAATCTTTCGTACAGCCCTCATAACAGTTGTCTGCTTTAGCCACCAGATGTGCCCGCACCCAAGGACCAGTACCAGCTTGAAGGCAACTTCAACTTCCCCAACGTGAGTAGTTGTCCAGTCGTCTACGTACTCTAACTCACGACCACAGCTACCCGCAACCTACCATCCGATCGCATCATCCTCTCGGCCACCTGTCGATGCCACCACGGGACCCATCGCGACCCGTGTCCAGCACTTCCCAGACACTGCGTGGAATCTTAATGACATGTGAGTGACAATTGTAGACTTGGATAGTCCATGAACTCACCCGTAATGTAGTCGTTCCAAATTCGCACATGATCTCACCGGTCATGTCGTGCGAGAGGGCGAGGACCCATTCGCATCCGGTAGCTTCGGGGACATCTATAGAGGCAAGCTCCGACTGAGCGGGCAGTCCATTAAAGTGCGTTCTTTCGTCATTCCGAAGTCATCTGAACTAACAGTTGTTCTAGGTTGCCGTGAAAGCGATCAGGACATATGAATTTGCCGATGATGATGATCTTGCCCAGAAAAATAAGGTCAGTAGAAGTTCTCGACTGTCTACGCTGGTCCAACAAGTTATCTAGAGATTACGTCGGGAACTCAGAACGTGGGTGAGCCTCGAGCACGTCAACATCATACCACTCTTCGGGACCACTATGAATTTTGGTCGGTTCCCTGCCTTGGTTTGTCCATGGCTCGAAAACGGCCCATTGACTTCTTACCTGGAACGCCGTCATGATACCTTGAAACCTGTGGAAAGATTTGCTCTGGTAGGTATTTGTTATTATTGAGGGCAAATCTAACATGGTCATCATAGATCAGTGACGCTGCTGCGGGTTTACAGTATTGTATGTATTGGTGCTCTAATCACAGCTCTCACTAGGTGGCTCATACATCATGATTATCAGTGCATTCCAAGTCGATTGTGCATGGTGACCTCTCAGGTGTACGTGGTGTCTCTATTTGCGTGGATCTCGCACACTTACACGTCAAACATACAGTCGAATGTACTCGTGGATGCCAATGGGAGAGCATGTATATCTGATTTCGGTCTGTCGACGTTGTTGACGGAACTCGGAGGATCCACCTATGCAACATCTAGTCACACACAAGGGACTCTACGCTGGACAGCTCCTGAGCTGCTCGACACTCAGGTGCCTGACGACGAAGATAATCTACCCGACGTTTTCCCGACACCGCAAAGTGATGTGTATTCGTTTGGCAGAATCATGTTACAGGTTCGTCCCATCATCGCACTGTCTTGCTCGCGTGCATTGACAGATCCGAATGATCATCAGGTTCTGACAGGGAAAATCCCTTTCCATTACTATCCCCGCGAGCCGCAAGTACTGTCTGCGATTTCAAGGGCGATGATTCCGAAACGCCCCAGCCGAACCCTGGTCACTGATCGTCAATGGACATTTATGCAACGATGCTGGATGCCCGTTGATGGGGATGAATTGCGACCAGGTGACGACGAGATCGTTGAGTTTTCTAGGCAAGAGCTGGTCGAAACCGCGAAGACCACCTTATGAAGGAAGGTATAGTTGAGTAGTGGCAGGCATATCTTTTGGATGCTTGTCGCCGATGCAGTTGGTGTCGACCCTCAGGCTTGCATCCCTCTCCAGCGTTTCACAGACAAGTGGGGCCTAGCTAGACCCATCAATAGATGTTCATGCATCTTGTCATCTCTCTGGCAGTTCAGTTGTTCCTTCGGACACATCATCTAATCCCCCCTGTATCATATCGGACAGTCTTCGTCTTGTACTACTCGTAAACAGCATCTATTCTACCAGCCCTTGCCTGCAGTCGGTACGCCTTAGTGACCAATCATGCCGACAGAACGAAAGACCCCTAGCGACTGAAGAAAGTTCATACATTGACAGCAAAAGCCATATAATGTTACATGATTGAAACAGTACACAAAAAAAACATTCCGGCGAGGCTCGCATTTCCTTCTGCCTGCAACGGAGCCCTCCTGAATCGCCATCTTCGTCATCGGACGATGACTCCCTCGAGGAATTGCGGTCCTCACGCGATTCCGGCGGAAGAGGAGCCATGGCATTAGGAGGGGATGCTGACGACTGATCACCGGAGATTTTGCAATCTTCGCTTTGACCAGGAAGACACCGGTTCGCCTTGTCGCACGCAGGGGGAGCCCAAGTGGATGGCTATGCCTGCGACGCATGATACACCCTCCGAGAACAGTGTCTTCCGAAGTCTGTGGCCAGTTCATCAAAACCCTCGTCGTCATATTCTGAGAGACCGCCTTCGTCGATCAATACCCTGAAATCTTCACGATATAAATTTTGATTACCCTCTGGTTCGCTATCCGTACTAAGGTGATGGTCGTCGTGTTTCCCGAGCCCCTTGAAATTGGGGCGTGAAGACACGCACCTAGCAAGACGTTCTTCTGCTACTTTCTGATGCTTCCAACGTCCCTCTCTCTTCCCACTCGGTTTGACGAACCACTTCCAGAGTGCCGAATAAATGTTAGCATCCAGGCCAGGAGAAGGAAACCTGGAAATAAACATTGAGCGTAGTGCACAGCCATCGTCATGTCCACCCATGCAAGCTGTGCGACGACATAAGCACTCTTGTTGAATGTGTCGATGAGTCGTATGTGATGATTCCGACTCCGCAGCGACCACTCTGGTAGATACCTACGAGGTCAGTAAGCTAAAAGTAAATAGATGACAGGATTACATGCCAGTCCGGTTTAGTTCCTCGACACATACGATGGCCACTATTGAAAGCTTGTCTTGAAGATATCCAATGGCAATGGAAGTCGAAGCGTAGAGGAGAACGTCCTCGGGCGGTGTCCCGGTGGTTTCTGAAACGCGAAAGTATTTTGGTTGGCAATCGAAGCAGGCAGCAATTCAACCCACGCAAGCTCGAGTCTCTTTCTCGCAGGCGTTCACTACGTTTCCGACGAAGCTGTCCCTATAATGGATTGTCGTGCGTATACATCGCTCTAGCATCTTCGATCTCGCGATAACAAGAGCGTCGAACAAGCAGAACAAGTCTTCAATGCATACATGTGACCAGGTTTCATGTTTGGTACTCATCAGATCTTGAGTGGCAAGATTCGCCGACTTTCGGACCCCCCCCCCCCCCCCCCCAATCAAACCAGGCGTAGCTTAGATGGACAAGAACATACCCTCTCGAAGAATCGGAGTAGCAGTCAATCCTCACTGAAAGGGCGCCCCGCACCACGAATGCCAATGTCGACGGGATATGGACGAGGATGAGAACGACCAGAAAATATAGGGAGATGGGTTGACGACATAAGGATGTGCGTAGAGGTGCCGTAACGGTGGGTATCGGAAACTTGGATGCATGCAACGGAATCAATTGCTGGTGCTAAGGGACAGAGGACTACTTACGTGTCGAGGACTGAATCGTGTCTCAGCTGTGTGACGTTTGGACAGGTAACTGGAGTTTTCGTCACCTAAGGTGAGGTCGATGTGATTGCGACGAATTGGTCCGGGAGAGAACACCCGACACTATATACATCATAAATTTAGTTCAGAACAAAACTGATAGCAGGACAGAAACACCGTGACGAAGATATTCTGGAGTCTGTCCATTGAGGAAGAGTCTTTATCCTCTTAGTGACGTCGCGGGTGTTACCACACACGGTTCAGTGGTTGATGTATAACCGCGGCCTCTGGGAGAACGCTGTCTGAATTTGCGTTTGGGTGATTTTTCCTGTACGGAACATCCGAGAGTGAGATTCCCGTTACCGGCCTTGAATTTTCATCGAGCTCGAGGATGAGGTGGGGTTGTAGTATCACATCCGAGGCATTGGGCCTGCCTAACACCAACCCAAAGCAAGTATCGGTGTCTTCATCCTAGCACGTTATCGCCTCTGCGGGGGCGAGGATTGATCAGGTAGCTGCGCAGTTTGATACCCAAAAGATCATGATCATGACCTTGCCAGGTTGGTAGCCGACGATGCGACTGATTACATGACCTCTTCCGTTCCATCCCGAATTTATCAAGATTTCCATCAATCACATACCCCCGGCCGACGGCACACAGCGACAAAATGAAGCATCAAATTGACCAAAAGACGTGACTGGTCTCCAAGTTTTCGCCCGACGAAAAAGCGAGGAAGCGCGGAGAAGGGCGATGAGAGGGATTTATCCGAACGTAAATGATTCGGGCTTAGATCATACAGGTGGAGAGCGGTGAAGTACGTATTCGTACACACACGTTCCTCAGCCTCTTCACAAGGATACATGACCCCGTTTGTGTAAATTACTAAGAGTGGAAGGACCTGACCTGACGAGGTGGCATGCTGTGGAGTAGCAGGAGGCCTTAGTGTTTGCTTCATGGGCAATACGCACATGGGGACGTGGGGTGTGTGTGAGGGAAGACGATACGACTCCACCACAGCCTCCTGTGTGAGGCCGAACGGTTTCCTTGCGTCCCTATAGCTAACACTAAGACACGGCTGATATCTTACCGGATGTGCTTCCTCCCCCAGTGCCCAAACCCTCAACTGAAAACACCTACTAACGCAGTCCGGGACCCACTCCCGTTGTGGAGCCTAAAACTCGAGTACGCTGTCCAGTCGACGATGCCGATCAATGGCGTTCGGTGTCTTAATTGATAACAACTTGGGGAAGTGGTGACGATACGTCTGGGGCAGCTTACGGCTGTGCCGCACGGACCTTGTTGCGTGCGAGGCACATGTCACGAACGACCCTGACCTCTGATGCTTGGTTAACGACCTCTAAATCGGTCGAAGCCACACCACGTCTGCTACCGCGCACACTTCAACACTGTTCGATCCTAGCTCTGGCCTGTGACCTTTTTGTCTTAAAATTCTCTTGCGACCATGGGGAACACGTTACAGAAGCTAAAGCCGCTAACGACAATATCAGGACACGAAAACACCATCTGGCGGATAGCATACCTCCCTGGGGGAGAACAAGTCGTTACCTGCTCGAACTTGGACAAGGCTGTAAGAATATGGGATGTGGAGAAGGGAAAGCAAGAAGGGACTTCGATGGTGCACGGAGGCTGTGTGTACAGCCTCGCTATCACGAGAGACGGGAAAAGGATAGTGAGCGGTGGCGAGGATAAGAGAATTAGGGTGTGGGACGTAGAAACTCACGAGCCCATCGAAGGGGCAAGTTACACAGGTCATATCTTTTGCATTGCGTTATCACTGGATGATCGATTGGCAGCGAGTGGTGGTTTGGATGGCAAGATCGTGATTAGGGAGATGAAGCAGAGCGGAGAGATGAAACATTCAATCGACGCTGGCGATGTGGTGGACTCACTCTGCTTCTCTCCCGATGGGGAGAAGCTCGCCTGCGCCGTTAACAACTACTCGGGCAGGGCCTTCGTCGTGCGAGTGTACGACGTTGAGAGCGGCGAACTCGTCCTCGGTCCCATCAAAGGTCATGAAAGCTATATCACCTGTGTTCTCTGGTCACTCGACGGCAGCCAGCTCTTCTCCGCGTCCCACGATCGCACGATTCGATGTTGGAGCCCCGAAACGGGCGAATCAACCGGAAAACCTTGGACAAGTCATACTGGCGCCGTGACCTCCCTTTCACTCTCTCCTGATGGTACAAAACTAGCGAGCACATCATTCGATCAAACCCTTCGTTTCTGGGACGCGCGCTCTGGTGACCCCGCCGAACAGCCGCTGCAGCATGAAAGGTCCCTATGTGCAGTTGCTTTCTCCCCCTCTGGTGAATTCGTGGCGTGCGGAGGGTACGACGAAAAGGTATCAATATGGCGTGTCCCGTGGTGGGACGACAGTCAAAAACCGGTGATTACTACGCTCACTTGGTAGCTTCCAACCAGCCCTCCTGACAGTCTTATATTTTAGCTCCCAGCTGTGCCCGTGGCCAAGGGCCAGCATCAAGGTCGATTTGGCGCCCGTGATGTGAGCAGTGTACATCTGTCCAGGCGTCCCTGCATTACTCTAACCTGCGACCGCAGTTACCCGCGAACCGCCGGTCGATTGCGTTATCCTCTCGACCTGTCCAAGCTACCGATCCCACTACAACAGCTATTTCGACGCGTGTTCAGCGCTTCCAAGACACTGTATGGAATCTTAACGATATGTGAGCCACTTTCATAAACGTAGAGAGCACATGGACTCACACATAAGGTAGTCGTTCCAATTTCGTGCCTGACCTCACCGGTTCTGTGGTGCAAGAGGGTGAACGCCCAATCGCATCCGGTAGTTTCGGGGACGTCTATAGAGGCAACCTCCGCCTGAGTGGGAGGTCCATTGATGTAGATCTTTTGTATTTCTGAAGTCATCTGAACTAATACTTTGTCTAGGTTGCCGTGAAAGCGATCAGGACATACTCGGCCGATGACACTGACGACGCCAAGAAAAACAAGGTCAGCATCGTAGAGTTTCTCTGCCGTTCATGCTAGTCTAACAAGTCGTCTAGAAACTCCGTCGGGAGCTCAAAACGTGGATGAACCTCGAGCACGTCAACATCCTACCACTCTTTGGGACCACCATGAATTTTGGCCAGTTTCCTGCCATGGTTTGTCCATGGCTTGCCAACGGCTCATTGACGTCTTACCTGGAACGCCGACATGATACCTTGAAAACCGTGGAAAGACTTGCTCTGGTATGCATCTTCTGTTATTGAGTGCAAATCTAACGTTGAAATTGTAGCTCGTTGACGTTGCTGTGGGTCTACAGTACTGTATGTGTAGAGGCTTTGTTCAGGGCTATTAGGTGCTCATACGTTACGATTAATAGTGCATTCACAGTCCATTGTGCATGGCGACCTCTCCGGTGTACGTCGTCTCGATTTGCATTGGTCTGGCACAGACTTACACACCAAACATACAGTCGAACGTGCTCATCGATGGCAACGGAAGAGCGTGTATCTCTGATTTCGGTCTGTCGACGTTGTTGACGAAACTCGGAGGATCCACCTATGCAACATCCGGGCACGCAGGAGGGACGCTACGTTGGACAGCTCCTGAGCTACTCGACCTTCAGGTGCCTGAAGACGAAGAAAACCCACTCCACGTTTTCCCGACCCCACAAAGCGACGTGTATTCATTCGGCAGAATCATGTTGCAGGTTTGTCTCACTGCCACCACTTTGTTTTATTTCGTGCCGATCTGAGTGATCATTAGGTTCTGACAGGGAAAGTCCCTTACCATTACTGTATCCGTGACGCGCAGGTGTTGTCTGCGATCTTGAAAGGGATGATTCCGACACGCCCCAGTCGAGCACTGGTCACTGACCGTCAATGGACATTCATGCAACAATGCTGGATGCCCGTTGATGCGGGTGAATCACGACCAAGTGACGACGAGATCGTCGAGTTTGCTACGCAAGAGCTGGTCGAAATCGAGAAGACTTCCTTGTGAAGGAAAGTGTTGAGGAACGACAGGTATATTTCACCTATGAATGCCCCTTTCGAACAACCAGGTCTGACTAGGCATCAATGCAGCACTATCTATCCTGCACCCTATCGAGAATAATCTTCGTCTTATACCATTCCTGAACCGCATCTAGTCCATCCGCCCGCCACCTACAGTCCGCATACCCAGTGTCAAACTATACCGAAATACCCCCCGCAATACAGCCTGAACGAAATCTATAAATTGACAATGAAGTTATTCGATTGAGAAAGTTCACAAAAAATAACTTCCGCTGACCCTCGCTTTCTAAATGACGTATTATAACTTGGGCTTCGAAAAACAAACCATCTGACGACGACTGCGAGGCCTTCTGATGCAGTCGCAGCCAGAGATGCCGATAGAGATCTCAGATGCCCGATAACTTGTTCCGGGCGTTCGAAAAAACTTCGGGAGGGCAATGATGTGTCTATATCAGCGACCGACAGAACTAACTGCGCGGTCTGCCTAACAATAGCGAAGGAGTCTTCACACTCGGCGGGGAAGTCTTGGCTTCGGAAGGAAATGCCGTGACGGGGGAAGAATGGCGCCTTCAACAAGGTTGTTGGTTTGCCTTCAAGTCAATACTGGGATGGTTCGTCAACAGACGACATCCTCGAGAGATTGCGTCCCCCATAAATTTCGCAGTGGAAAAGAAGACGACATAGCATTATGAGGGGACAATGACGAGCGATCACGGGAGACTTTGTACTTCTAATTTTGATCAGGAAGCCGCCAACCCACATTACATAAGTTGCACGCAGGAGGAGCACAGCCTGTGACGACTTCGTTCGGGGACGGCAGTGACATTGTACAAGCCCCCGCGAACAGTGTTTTCCGAAATCTGTCGTCAATTCGTCAAAAACCTCATCATCAGCTTCTGAGAGATCGCCTTCGTCGATGCGCCCAACAACTGATACCCTACTATCCGTGACATCCTCGCAATATATCCCGGAGAAAAGTGGGAGGTGCGTAAAGAAGTCGAGTGGATAGATAAGAAGTAACAGCCTTGCAGATGGCAACGAAAGGAAGCAGGATACAGATTTTGATTACCCCCCGAACTTGGCGCTAGCCATACTAAGGTGAGGATCGTTACGTTGTCTTGGGGTCTTTCAATCACTGAATGCCCACCGTTCTTCCTTTCCCTTTTCTGCTCCCTGCATGCGTACTCTCTCTTCCTGCACCTACCGCGCACACTTCTACACTGTTCCCGTCGTAGCTCTGGCCTCTTGTGACATCTAGTTTTTTCTCTGGCAACCATGTCGAACACGTCACAAAAGGCTGCCGACCTCACGGCAAAACCTCTGGCGACGCTCTCAGGCCACAAAGCAAGTATCCATGGGATAGCATACCTACCTGGAGGCAAACGAGTCGTCATCTGTTCATTCGACAAGACGGTCAGAATATGGGATGTAGAGATGGGCAAGCAAGAAGGGACGTCAATGGTACACGAAGGAAGGGTCTATGGTCTCGCTGTCACGAGAGACGGGAAAAGGATACTGAGCGGTGGCGACGATAAGAAAATTAGGATATGGGACGCGGAAACTCACCAGTTGATTGAGGAGTGGGCGGACCAGACACGTGGCATCTTTTGCATTGCCCTGTCACCGGATGATCAATTGGTAGCGAGTGGTCATTCGTCTGGCAAGATCGAGATAAGGAAGGTAAAGGAGAGCGGAGAAATCAAACATTCACTCGACGCTGGGAGTTGGTTCACTGGAGTGTTCTCACTGTGCTTCTCTCCAAGTGGTGAAAAGCTCGCTTGCGCTGTTAACAGTTGGACGGGAGGAGTCCACGACATCAAAGTATATGACGTCCAGAGTGGCGAACTCGTCCTCGGCCCAATCAGTGGTCATGAAGGGAATGTTTGCTGTGTTCTCTGGTCACTCAACGGGAGCCAGATCTTCTCGGCGTCCCGTGATCGTACTATTCGTTGTTGGAACTCCAAAACAGCCGAACCAATTGGAGAACCTTGGACTGGTCACAGACACCCCGTGATGTCCCTTTCACTCTCCCCCGACGGTGCAGAACTAGCGAGTGTATCCCTCGATAAAACCCTTTGTCTTTGGGATGTACACTCTGGTGGCCTCCGGATTGAACCCCCGTCACAGCACCAACACGGCATACGTGCAGTCGCTTTCTCCCCTTCCGGTGAATTCGTGGCATCCGGAGGAAACGACCACAAGGTGTCAATATGGTCTGTCCCGTGGTGGGACGAGACTAAAAAACAGGTCATTACTATGCTCACATATCCATATCTTCCAACGCTATCCCTTACCGTATTTGTTACCACAGGCACATGGTTCCTTGCTAGATGTGCGTTACCCTCAAATATTTTGCGCCACCATCCTAAATGTCGTCTACTTTAGCTCCCAGCGGTCCCTGTCCCCATGGACCGACATCAAGGTGAATTTGACTTTCTTGACGTGAGCCGTGCACCCCTATACAGTCGTTCTTGCATCCTCTAACGCACAACAGCAGCTTCCCTTGAGCCGTCGTTCAACCACATTGTCCTCTCGGCTGCCTAACTGCCCAACTGATTCCGCCACGGCACCTATCGCGACGCGTATACATCGCTTCTGGCGTGGGCTAATTGTCCGCAGTTCCTCGTCGCCTCCATGGAAAACCAGCGAACTCCAACATACCCACGACCGCCGTTTCTGGAAACCCGCCGTTCGCATCCCGGTGACTCAGGTAGCAGCCGGTCAATTGACAGCTGTAAGATTGTTTATTGAGTTCGTCGGGTCGTCGTCTGACACGTAATGGTTCACTCAGAGGTTACAAGGTGGCAGGAGCATATCTAGGAAGAAGAAGAAAGCTGTCAAGTCCAAGGCGAAAGATGAGGAGTCTCATAAACCACACAAGCACCAAATGTACGCAGGTACGGGTACTCCTCGCTGCTATCTCCTGCACCCAGGTTCTCGTTGACGACACTGAGGTTTCTTCACCCAATTAGGTTCCTCGGCTGCAGAGCCAGGTCCCTCTTCATCGCACGCAGTAGCCTTTACACCCAACGCTGGTCTATCTGGTCCATCCACCTCCTCCAATGCTATCCCAACAGCAGGCCGTGCTTCGAGCTTCGCGCAATCTAAGACAGGCTCGGATGACAGCTGGGACGACATGGATGGCCGCGGAGAGTGTGCCGATTATTTTTGTTTCGGACCACGTAAGAACTGCGAGAAGTTTCGTCCGTGGAAGAAAAAATCACGTGCGGTGATGGAAGCTGAGGAGCAGGAAAAGAAGGCCAAGAAGAGGGAAAATGCCCGGAGTCATCGAACGACGAAAGCCGCTGACCCGCCGAATGCTGTACATCCGCCACACCACCCTGAGCCCAAACGCGATAGCATCAAAACGGTCTCACCCGCGTCCTCTGGCGCTGACGAAACGGGTCTTCGGCGCGCCGTGTTGCAGTTACAGGAACAGGTCGAGCAGCTTCGCCTCCGTCTTGACGATCCGAAACGGAAGAAGGAGAAGGAGAAGGAAGGACTGGAGGAGAACGAACCCTCACCGGCTGCTGAGGGAGGCCCCTCCTCTCGATCTAGTGCTGGTTCATCCACCCCCAAGGGTGTCCATTCCACTTCTTCTAATGCTCCTCTCGTCGGACATCCTGCCACCTCCACGCAATTTGACTTGGACTCGCTCCAAGCTGAGGAGCGCTCGGAGAAGGTCAACGGAAGGGAAAACGCCCACGGTCATCCAACGAACAAGACCGCCGACTCGCAGAGCTATGGACATGAACTACATCACCGCAACCCCCCAAAGGATGACATCGTGGCTGACTCCACGGCGTACCCTACCACTGACGAATTGGATCTCGGACGGCTCATTGTGCAGTTGAAAGAGCAGAACGAGCAGCTCCGCCGACAACTTGATGATTCGAAGCGCAAGGCAGAGACGGAGAGGTATCTACTCGAGAAGGAAGAGTTACCGTCTCGTAGTCACGAAGCCTCCTAAACGACAGGCACCTCATCTGTCCACAGGTATGGATCATCCTCCCATAATTCATTGCATACAAGCTACTAATGAAGCGTGCTTTTCCTCACTCAAATTAGGCTCGCCAACTGCGGAGGCAGGACCCTCTCCGTCGCTGCTTGACACAGAGCCCTCAGGGTTCAAATCGACTGCTGATCCATCCACCCGAAGCCCTTCCATTTCCTCTAACGCCTCTCCCGGAAAACGTCGTTCTAGTCCAACGCAATCTATCTCGGACTAGATTGAGGTGGGCGGAGGAAGAGGCGTCGATGGTTGAGGCAGAGAAAAGAGAGCCATTAGAAAGCGGCGTAGGAATTAGGTGCGAGGAATGCACGATAAATTGATATGTGGAACGCATATCACGAGATTCGTTTGGGGGGGTATCTTTCGACTCTGACAAGCTTACAATCCGATCCTACCACATACTATCTTATTTATATCCTACCCGAGTCCCTTCCACTTGCGCACACACACTACCAGTCACCCCCCTTCGCAGATGTCCCAGGTCCCATCCACCGCGACCCCCCCCCCTCCTCACCCTCACACCTTGTCACTCGGCGTCCTCGAATGCCGGCCCTCAGAGATCGAACCCGAAGGCGGATGTCCACCATGTGGCAGCCTGCCCGGTGCTAGAGCAGGACCGACCCAGCGCCAGGTCACAGGTACTGGTGGGGAAGAACCATCATGGCCTGCCTCCCCGACGATGATTTCTCCCTCACCGAACCTCACCGAACCCGCCAGTGGCATCCTATCTTGTACCCGCAATTATTGTTTGCTCTAGCTTCCACCAACTCCACCTCTCACGTCGCTCCGTCCTTTTCAGACTTGACGCTCTGCAACCAGCCTTTTACCACATGGTCCCCTCACAAAGCCCAGAAAGCCATCAAGCATGTAAGGAATGATCATGATCCATGATTCCACCAGCGTTTATCCTTTTCCATCACTTCCCGATATGTCTCGAAGCGAACCCGTTGTCTCCGACGCCACCCAAAGAACTCGACATAGAAAGGATACGGGAACGATTTGTCAATACACGTCCGATAGAGGGTTATAGGCATCCTATCCGACACGTGTAAAGTAGTCCAGCACGCAGGGGTAGACATGACGGCATAATACCACGTCCTACACACGACCGTGAACACGAACTGGGACGGGAGGGCGCCGGGGGATTTTGGGCGCGTGATAGCGCGTGCGAGGATCTGAACGAGGAGCTCGTTCGGGAGATGGGAGATTGGGGAGAGCTGTGGGGCTGGGCGGCGGTGTACACGTGAGGGGAGGGATGCGTACATCGCGAAGAGACGTGTCGAGGATTCTTGTGCGGTGCTTTCGAGGTCGGTGGAGTCTGCCCAGGAGGGGTAGGGGTTGATTCTGCGGGCTTTTCGTCCGCGTTTGCGTTTTGGGGTGGCCTGGGGGGTGCTCAGCGTCCTGAAGAGATGGTTGGTGGGTGATATTATTGTGCAGACTCACTATGATGCTTGTGCCGGAGCTGACGCTGGATGTGGGCTCCGTGGGCTCAGAGGCAGGCCTTGGGTTGTCGACGGTGGATTCGGAGATGGACATGCTCCTTGAAGAGTCCTCGCTGCTTGATTGGCCCATTAGACCATCCACTACAAACTGGTGAGACTGGGGACACTCACTTGTTACTATGTTTCGTCACAGTGGACCTGCATGGACATACTTATAATTGACTGTCAGTGTCACCGCACCCGCAACTGAGGCATGGCGGAAAGTCAGGATTCGGAGCTGGAGTCAGTGTGATGTGCAATGACGGTCATGACTCGCAGAGGGTTCTCCATGCATACAAATGACTCAGGCTGTCGGGACAGAAGCTCCATCAGCTGCTGAAGGAACCGATCCCAGGAATTTGTAGTGTCCTGTTATCATTCAGGAACATAAAGACTCGATATTACATAACAAAAAGTCCGAACACTGGTTTACAGTGCTTTACGATCACGCAGCCCTGTAACTTATGTAGCATCATGCGTCATGGGCGGGCGTGTCTGGCCCAGAGCACACGGGGGGGAGGCTGCAAGTGTAGTCTCGAGCTGACGATTTACTTCGTCGATTTTTACCTCTTTTAATCAGGGATAGGTATACCCCATACGGCGCCCGCGCCGCCAACCTCCTACAACTTCGCCTCCATCCAAACTCCCATCCCAACACCCCTAACAACACCCTCCCATCTTTCCCTCCCCTCCCTCTCCTCTTTCATCCTCTCGTCCGCCCACGAAACGATGCCCTGTACGAGGAGCGCGACGTCCTCCCGGGTGTGCGATGCGTGCAGGCAGATCCGGACGCGTGAGGTGCCAGGGGGGACGGTGGGTGGGTAGATGGGTTTAGTGTGGATGGCCATTTTGGGGTGATTGGATGGCGATGGTGATGACGATGACGAGGGCGGATCAGACGATGGCATGTAAGAGAGGAGGAACGTTGACAGTGAACGAGGGTCTGGTGTGAGGATCGGTATTATCGGGGTGGCAAGAGGGGATGGAGATGGAGAGGGTGTAGTATTTTGGTTGCTTGGCACGGGCGGCGAATAATGTTTGCTTCGTTGTGATCTCTTGGCTTGAGGTTCAATCTCCCAGGAAGAGACGTGAGATGGGTGCCAGGGTCTTTGTGGTGTTAATTCTGGAAATAGGTTGGGGGGTGCGGGCAAGGAGGGTTCTGCAAGATGGGCGGGGAGACTGAGCAGGGACGATGGGTATTTCTTCAACTGGGGACGCAGAAGATCGATGAAATATTTGCAGAGGTCGAGTAGATGTGCAGATAGCTGTTAGAGGGCTGGCGTCAGATCGAACTGGCTATGAGGCATCTAAAAAGGACCCACCACTTCCGCCGCACCATTCTCCAGCATGTCAAACGAACAGTTGACAGCGATGACGTTAGCATATGTGAGCGTCGTAGTATATACGAGACTCCTCGCATAGTTTAACAAGTAGTCTTTGACGAGCGACGTCGTCAGAAGGACAGCTGCCGTGCGTTATAACCCGCCCATCCGTTGATAAAAAGATAAATAAATCACCACGCATACAACCAACGAAATCACTCACCCCCCGAAGAACCTAATGCCTTCCCAAAGGTATGCAGCCTCGCAAATACCCTCTTTTCCAATCCAAGAGCAACGACCAGCCCACGTCCCTTGGGTCCATAAATACCAGTCGCGTGCGCCTCGTCAACGACGACATACCCATTACCCAGCGGCAACATCCCTTCTACACATTCTACGATCTCCACAAGCGGTGCAATCGTCCCATCCATGCTGTAAAGACTCTCTACAGTTACGAAAACGCTCGTCTTTCCTTCTTTCAGATCGTCTCTTTCCCTGAGAAGCTTTTCTAAGGCACGACGCAGAGCAGGGACAGAATTATGCACGAAAGGGAGGGCAGAACCAGGAGTGAGCCGCGAGAGCCGCAGGCCATCGTGGGCAGACGCATGGATGTGTGCATCATAGAGGACAACATCGCCGGGCTGTGGGATGGAGGAGAAGAACCCTACATTTGCATCAAATCCTGAGTTGAAAAGGAGGGCTTCTTCGGCGTGTAGAAAGCGACAGAGACGCGCTTCGAGTGCGGCGTGTGGTGGAGTTGGGACGAGCAGTCTAGAGCCTCCCGAGCCGAGGATGTGGTGGGCCTGGGAAAGGGCCGAGAGGACTGCACTTCGGAGGATGGGGGAGGTGGAAAGAGAGAGGTAGTCGTTGGATGTGAAATCTATTTCTCTATGTGTTGTGGGTGTTGGTTCGGGAAGACGACGGCGGATGAGACGGTCGTCGCGGGATTTTAGGGCTGCAGACAGTTTTTCGGAGAGTGCGGACATGGAAGGTGCCACTAGGAATCAAAGGAATGAATTGGGCATGGGTTTGAAAGAAATCTAAATCTTGATTATGAGCCCTTCATACGATATGTTCATACGAGTCAGGTACGAGTACGTACGAGATTGTTGTCGGATTGTTGTCGGATGTAGATCGTTTTTACACGGAGTTCTCCGTCCGACCACTCCGACAGTCGACTCCTGCCAGGCTAGCTCCGTGAATCGAGTTCACACTCGTTCCACGCTATTTTCTCCTCTCTCTTAACCAAAGTTCGAGCTTCAAATTTCGATGTTTATACCTCACACCGTTAGTACGAATTCCTGATGGTGGGCAAGTTACGGCCCTGTACCAGTATTGGTGCGCCGACCCACCCTTAGGCCTGGATCGATGGCTTTGCTGACGGTGAACCCATTCCCGATGGCTCCGAACTCTGAGCAGCACATGTTGAGCACGGCCACGTTGCCCGTTTGGCAGTCTAGAGGTGGTCAGTCAGTCGGGTTCATGGTTGGGCAGCTAGGTGGGAAGAGCCTGCTTTTACTTATCATCCACATGCTTAGCGTAGATTTCCGGGATGGATTGGACGTTCGAGCAGGTGACTAATGGGATGGTGGAGAGAGTATGCCCATGGCAGCTCTTACTCAACCATTAACAGGCGTGCATCTTCACCCTCGTGCATCCTACTAGTAGTCAAACCTATTTGTGATCTCCAGAATTGCTGATTGGACTGCTCTGAGTCCCTCTCGAGCTCAAGGATGCTAAGAACGATGAAAAGTGTGTCTAATAGATCAGTTTTTTCCTGATGGCCTCCACTCCTGTCTCATCTACCAGCACGACACAACCCCCCTCGTATCCCGAGAAACCGAGCTCACTGCACAACCAACACTGTCTGCACAACTAGCCCAATCAACGTCAACAGAATAACCAGTTTCAAGTGTCCCTTCAACTCGACTGTTCTGACATCACCGGAATACATCGGGCCATCACACCCAGCATTGGCGGTAGTATTTGCGAACTGATTTGCGCAGTGGAACCAATTTGACATGTCGACCCAGGCCGTCGCGTTATCAGTGGCTTGCCACTCGCAAGTTGATAAGCTGGTCCAGCCTGGGCCTGGACCAATGGCGCTCGTGCTGACGGCGACCCCATTCCCGATGGCTCCGAACTCTGAGCAGCATATGTTGAGCACGGTCACGTTGCTCATTTCGCAGCCTGGAGGTGCGTCAATCAGATTGATCCATGGTTGGGAAGGATGGGTGCGAGCTTACTTATCGTCCACATGCTTAGCTTGAATTCTACGATCAACTGAAACTTCGGTGGACGTCTGAGCGGGTAACTGGGGAGAATGTGCATGCACACGTCTTTATACGACCCTGAGCATCTATGAATACCTCTTACCCGCCACTGCCCTCCTCATCCGTTGCAGATCATAATACAGGAAGCTCCGATGCTTCGTGATATTGAACTGTGGGGGCTAGAGTTTTACCTCGTGCGCAAAATGCTGTTCCTGTGGTCAGTCCGTTGCCCTTTTCGCCTAGATAACTATCTGTGGAGCACAACACCGTATCGGCATTCTACCGGTCAACAGGCTCAGGCTGTTCCTTGTCATTTTCGTCTTTTAGGAACACGACACAGGCTCACAGCCCCCCCACCACCAACGCAACAGCATCCGTTAACACGGTCACTGGTCTGTACGCCGACGTTAGCATGAAAGCCTGACTGACCTGTATCCACGCCCCTCTGGGCAAGAGGCCGCACCACTGGAGTTTTCTCATGGACGGCCCCTCGCCCCATGTCCTTGCTGGTAGAGACCAAGCACGCGGACGCCGGAAGGATGTTGGTTCCTGGCCCCCACGTGTAGTATAGTGTGCACTGCACATCGAGGGCAAGTACCATCATGGTAAGTGCTCACATGCTGTATCCTCGTATAAACACCCCGAGTGGCTAGCCGTGCGAGAGACTCGGTAGAGCATTAGGTGTACGACAGGGACACCTCTCGCTTCTTACTTTATCGTATCCCAAAGGTAGTATCGGTGCAGTGACGATTGATGTAGTTCGTGTTGACAACTGCCTTGAGCGTGGTTCGACGGACGGATGAACTTGGGAATAAACAGCTTTCCACAGGACAGTAGTTCACTGGTCATGATGACAAGCGACAAGGGATCTGCATCAGGGTCTAGCAGTAGCACCAACAGCTCCGCACAGGACGTGCACGATAAGCGGGGAACCGTTCTTTCTTCTTTCCATCTCCACTGAGCAGGGGTCTGCTTCGACAGCGACTAAGAGCAGGCCGAGTGTCAAGCTAAAGTGGCAGTATATCGCAAAATCGGTGGTTTAAGTGTACCCCTACAAAGGCGTATTTTGTTGCGAAAGCGGTCACGGCAGCCCAGAACGGTTACCAGAACCGCTAAATTTTCAATAATGGGTGGCAGAGTGCGTGTGTGGGTGCCTTTCGGTGCACCGTAGTGCAAGGGAAGGCAAGGAAGATGTCCGTTCGTTTGGGAACGCTTGGGTGGGGTCACACACGTTCTTTAAGTTTCAATCGCACGCCGGTACTTGACCCCGTGTGAGATCAGCATTCGGTACCGACACCAGGAACGGGAGCTTGGAGCTTTGAAGTCACTGAAAATCCCAGACCAGTTAGCACCATAGCGACACAACCGCATTCTCAGGGGTTGGCCAAAAACAGATTATCTTCACACTTGAGCCAGCTTCAGTAAGCTTACAAAGATATGTTCTCGGGATTTTACATTGGAGGATGCTGCAAAGACGATGGAACTTGCCAGAGATGTAAGCCCGACGGATGTCGAGAAAGTTCCAGTGGAATGTGCAGCAGGAAGGGTGGGTGTTAAAGCGCTGCTGCGGTGATCAATATGCTCTTGGAGATAGGCTGGATCACTTACGACAAGGCGAAGGGCACCAACGAGGTTCACTCACTCCCACAGCCCTGGTGCGGTTCATAAGCCATCTTGAAAGGAACAATTTTGAAGGGCATGGACGTTGTGGTACGAGCAATGACAACTTGAAGCATTTATTAAAATTTCCAAACGGACTCGGATCATGATGATGAACTTATCGGAGCAGTATCGTCATCGTCTTGCCATATGCATAAATATTAAAGCAGTCGCATGCATTTATTCATTAATTGTTGGCGGAGCGGAATGACGGGAGGTGCCTCCATGAGACGTCCGACCATATCGTGGGTTGTATGCATGCAACATGTGCTCATACATTCGGATCCGCTCTTGTAACATTATCAGCAGGACCATCCCACGAGGAGCTCAGAACAAGCGCTGCACGAATCAAAGGCCACTGGTACTTGAACCGCTTAGCGTTGGTGGTGGTGCTGATGGGCCGCCTTCTCGCCCGCCCTTATGTGGCACCTTGACACGGCTCAATACCCGCCCGCAGTACCACACAGTGGAATTACTTCGATGAATGGTGAAACGGGGTCTTTTGAATGGAATTTTGAGGCCGCCGACTGAGACCATTCAGCATGCAACTCGAAGCAACGGATGTAGTAGGTCCACATTTCGGTAAGAAGCTTTGAAACGGCGTCCGCGTTCGGCAGCGGTTACACCGAAATGCAGACGCAGCAGTTTCCACTGTCACGGTTGCTGCGTATAGCAGATACCACTGGATACCACTTCTAACGGACTGCACGGTTTTGAGGTCGCCCTTTGTTGGTCGCCATGAACGGTGGATATCCTCCGTGCACTATTGGGTGATCGCAAAGTGTGATTTGCGCCACTAAATATGATATGCCAGTGGCAGTCTTCAAGCTCAGGGATTGCAAAATTTAGAACTAGCACTAACCGCGCATCTTTTCTTGCAGCCGCCACCGAAGCGGTGATAATTGACACCGACCCTGCCAGTGATGGAGGGCATTGGCTGGCTCCAGAGTCCAGAACGGGCACCGATCATCGAGTTAATGCATGAAAATGGGCAAAACACCAATCAGAAGCGGCCAAGTAAAATTTGGGCGGAGTCTGTCGTCCCTGATATCGGAACCAGATGTCATTCCTATGATTCGGGACTGTGTCTGAGTGAACGAGAATCTGCAGTTCACCAAAGCTGTAGGAACCTGATTTTATTTAGGTATAGCTCAGGGACCTACCTTTTTCGTGAGAGTTGTCTACCAATCACAACTCTCCATTACACGGCGAAAGAGTCGTCAAGCCAAGGGGAGTACAACCAATGGACTATAAGCTCAGGTAACCATGTGCGTGAAATTTGAGCGTACAACTGATTACAGTAAAAGATTATGAACTCGGACAGGACACTGGGTGAATGGAAGCTGCCCTTATTTGGCTATTACCCTGACCTCAAGGTCAGCGTATGCCGACATAACCAGGTGATCGTAATCACTACCTCCATTTTCCGGGAACCCTCTTGTAAATCGCCGTTTGGGGTGTCTTTTTTGAACCCACACGCAAATAACACTCAATCACTTTTAGGTTCCTTTGGGTCCCTTCCTCAAACTTTCCTTAATATGGACTGACAGAACTTA
The DNA here is from genome assembly GCA_014904835.1 of Paxillus ammoniavirescens. Taxonomy (NCBI): domain Eukaryota; kingdom Fungi; phylum Basidiomycota; class Agaricomycetes; order Boletales; family Paxillaceae; genus Paxillus; species Paxillus ammoniavirescens. Next base: position 61,862 of record MU120993.1, on the reverse strand, counting down.
CTCAAGATGTCGCTAATTGTTTTACTATATATCACAACCAGGTGGGGCTGTCACCCTCCTCAAAGTTTCCCTCAGTGCTTCGTCGTCAAGCTCCCATGTTCGATATCACAGTAGGTTGCAGGTCGGTCAATTGAGACGACGCATACGCTGATAGCCGATCCAGTCCCATCCTGCTGGCGAGTATGCTGGACTGGCGATCGACTTTCTTGTAGTCGGTGGAGGTATCGCAGGCCTCTCTTGCGCAATAGCGCTACGACGAGTAGGACACCGCGTCGTCGTCCTTGAACAGCTCGGGGACGCGCGGTCATCAAAGGTTTGTCACATTGGCGTGCCCCATCATTCTATCGCTATGGCCATACTAAGTCAAGGCGGCCAAATACTAGATGTCCCGTGGAGGCATTCGATTGCCACCAAACGTCTCGAAGATACTCTTCCATTGGGGCCTCGAGGAAGCTCTCAGAGGAATATCAGTATCTTCCGAAGCCATAGAGATCGATAAATGTGCGTCTTCACGATTCATGAAGCTTCTAAGCAACTCACAGATGATGCTTATTCCACGACAGACGAGACTGGCGAACTGTTAGGTACGCACATCTGGGAAGACGTGATAATCAAAGAGACTGGCGGGGAGTATCTTTTTTGCCATGTAAGTCGTGCATATTTGTGTGTATTTTCTTCGCTGATGCCAAGCTCCTTAGCATTTGGATTTGTGGCAACTACTGCTTGACGCAGCCACAAGCGCTGGCGCTGAGATTCGCACTGGTGTCAAGGTCGTTTCGATAGATTGCGACAACCGCCAAGTGAGGCTATCCACGGGGAAAACGCTGCGGGCCGACGTGATAGTCGGTGCAGACGGACGCTCCAGTTTGATTCAGCAAAAGATTGCTGGCGAGGACCTCTACGGTCCCGCGCCTTCCCACTGTTTATTTTACAAGTACGTGATCCCTTCGGACATTCCCCGCACCCTGTTCACCAATTGAGCATTAGTACGATCGTCCCGGGTGACATAATGCGACAAGATTCCGATTTGGCATCGCTTTACAGTCGAACGCATGTGCGTTCTTGGTCTTACATCATGGTTTAGTAACGCAGCGCTCAACTCTTATCCGGATCTTAGGAAACAATGTTCATGTGGGTTGGTCACAACGCTTCCGCGGTTGGGTTCCGCGTGGTGAGTGGTTATGGCTTTCCATACTCCCCCATTGAGCTTCGTTCAGGGTGGCAAAGACGACTTTGCACTCCACGTTTGGGTCCAACCGACACAAACCGATCGTAGCGACGATGGTTGCTGGGGTACCGAGACCTCTCTTAAGCAAATGCGCAAACAACTAGGCCATTGTGAGCCACGGTAAGCACGTCTCGTTACTGTTCAAAACCTCTCCGACCAACCTCCATCCAGATTACTTAAATTAGCGCAACATGCCACTTCTGGGACACGCGTCCAAGTAAAGATGCTCCCACCACTAGAGAACTGGATACACCGCAACGGGCGAATACTCGTCATCGGAGAGGCTGCACATCCATTACCGGTAGGTGAACACCAATCTACACACGATCACATCTATTTAGCTTTTGCCTTCGCGTGTGGTAGGCCGGGTCGATACAAAGCGGAGCGCTCGCCGTAGAAGATTCCGCCGTTCTCGCAAAATTGTTCTCTCATCTACGATCGGAGGACCAAATAGCGACGTTCCTAAACGCTTTCCAAGACCTTCGCGAAGATCGTTGTGCAAGTGTCGTTACCTCGGAGCAAAGGAACCTTGTCTTCCAGATGATGCCGCACGGTCCACAACAAGAGAAGCGCGACGATGCGATGCGTGCGAGGCATGCCGAAGGGCGTGGAGTCTTCACGACGGGAGCACCTGCTGAACAGTGGGAAGAAATTAAGGAGTTATTCGGCTATGAGGCCGAAGACCAGGCCGACGACTGGTGGATCAAATGGGGCTTGCTTCGAGAGCGAGCCAAAGAGCGATCCAGAGAGATGGAGGCACAGATGAACGCACGCTTCTCTGCGTTCGCGAAAGCGTGGCGAACCTGATGCGTGGACATCGGGGCCGTGGAGTTCCCTTCGTCTTTTTTTATCTTTTTTTGTCTTCCATCTGGCTGGCTGATCCGATCAGTTTATTTATTGATCTCTCTTCACACTCTTTTTTTTAGCATGTTTTCTTGCATTCGCTCTGGGCATTATCTCTCGTTTTTCGTTTTCTCGTTTTCTCGTTTTCTCGTTTTCTCGTTTTCCGTCTGTGCCATCGTCATCGAAATCATCTCTTTCTTTAACCATGCCTGCATTAAAAGAACCTTATCTGCAAATAGGTATCACGGACGCTGCGTTGCGTCACTCACTTGTATAGTTTACTGACTTATACCGTATATTTGGATACTCGAGCACATCATATATATACATATTCTTAATGTGAAAAACATCATACCCACACTCTGGACTCTAGGCTCCGGTAGCATGATATCAGGTGCAAAGCTGTCATACATGCACAGCTCCACTCCGCATGCCAGTGTAACCTGGCTAGGTCAGGTTCGCGTTGACATGGGAAGCAACCCGAATGTCAAGCTTTCAAGTCCCAAAACTCAGGGCAAGGACGCATCCTCCCGAGTTTTTTTTTCTCTTATCGATGAGACCAAACTACATCGGGCATCGTCGGACCCGTTCACCACTTTAATTATGGGATCAGACTATTCTTATAGAGTTGGGAGTCGGGACCCACAGGGTGACAGCGGAGTGACTTCTTCGCACAGGTATGGCTAGGTAATACGGTATCACTCTGAAGACATGCCAGTGGTGCTGAAAATTTGCGTTGTGAAGACGTGTGATGGGGAGGGGGGGCCAAGTCGACGATATATGACATGGAGATATGTAATTGCTGGGCCCCTGAGAGACGTTTCCTGCCTGTAACAACACCTCAACACCTCCGAAAAATCCCCCTTCGCATCTCTTCTTCACTAAGCCACGGCAAACGGGGCGGGAGAACGAGCGAAGATCCCAAAATATGCGTGTGAGCGTGATGATAAACCAAACGAACCCAGACTAAACCCAACTCACCGATACTCAAACATCAGCTGTACTGCCACGAACAGACAACAGCACGCGCCAATCAAGAATCGGAAGCCTTCTCAGAAGCGGACGCCAAAACCCAAAATCAAAAAAACCAAAAAACCAAATCACACGGTGAGCATACCCTCGTCAAAGACCCGAGGATGACGTTACCTTGAAAGCTTCCTGTGATCTCGTTCACCATGTAAAGTATCCCTTGCGTCCCGATGACGAAACCGACGAGGTTGGCGGTGATCATCATTAAGACGTTGAGGACGCCCCCGATTGCGCAGACGTGTCGATACCACGGGTATCGTCCGTACTAACCACGCAAAGGATCAGCTACGTCGTGCATAAATTTTTTTCTAATAAAAGTCGAACCTTGGATTGGGGCAGTAGATGGGTTGCGAGGAGCTCCGGGAAAATAAACAAGCTGACGAGCCAACCCCAAGCGAGTAAGCGGAACGAAAGGTCGTGCCACAGTGCGACAAAAGAGAATATGAGGGCGGTGGTAAGAACCACATTTTTGGTACCCCCAAGCGGGATGTAGATATATCTAGTTTCCCGTCAGAGGTTGGACGACGGGGATAAGAAGATGACCCTACCGCACTATCCATAGATTGTACGAACGATGCCAACTCCTCCAGAAGCCCAATGTGGAGTAGTTATTTGCCATACATCGAACCATGTTCTCTGGTGGATCGATTCCGCTGGCTAGTGACCACAGACGGAAGAATCGCCATGGAAGAAGGAGCTGAATGAAGGTGAGGTGAGCACGAACACGTTTATACGAGAAGGATACATACCTTGAGCCAAACAACAATCAGGTTCCAAAACCCGATCATGCTCAGCTCGAGAGGCGTATCACCGGGCCAGGCTTTGGCGTCCTTTATCGCCACGACATACATGTAATGGAGAATGAACTCCATGGTCAGCAGGCTAACGAGGAAGCGTGTCAAGTAGCCTAGAACCACTCTTGTTGGGAGATCAACCGGTCGACGCAGCTAAAGGATTTCAATTGTATTAAAAACCTCGACGAGTAAGAGATGGGCTGGAAGGAGGACCTGCCACATGAAGTTGTTGAACGTCAGGATCGGCCCCGCTATATACAGCGGAGGAAACAAGACGTATGCAATATAATTTGCGTACGTATAATATTCGAGGGGATGGAATCTAGCCGCTCGCTCCTTCTCCGTGAGCGTAGACTCTGGCTGCGAAAAAATGTTGAGACACGTCTGAACAGGTGGGAATGATACGAACCTCTGGTGGGTGGGGCAGAGTGCAGGCCCAATAGTAATCCATGTTGAACGACACCAACCTCAACATGGTAATGTTGAAGCTAATGTGCCAACGGGGGTAGAGTCCTTTAAATACATCCTGTGTGATGTAAGACCAATCGATCGAGGTGCGTAATAACCTTTTCCTCACCAGCGTTGCCAATGAAGGGTGCAAACTGGAGAAACGATAACCTCCATTCCTCTCGTTTGCAAACAAGACGAGAAAGTTGAAGATCCAGGTCACAAACGGGCCAGCGCGTGATCCCTGGAAGCCTTTTCCAATATAATAGTTTGTAGTCAGGATGACGAATATTTTAATAGTGCTTGAACCATGCAATCCGATGAGATATAATATAGCAAACGAGATAGTAAAGGGAACGAGACAAGTTTTGTCGGTGGGTATCACTGATGTTGAGCGGATTACACAACGAGTGTATATAGACTTGAGTCCGACATATATAAAAACCAGGAAGGCCAAGGCGGGTATGTTATTTCGAAAGGCGCGATATTGAGCATCGCTGTTGTCCTGAACGTTGTCGTTGTATCAGTAGCAAAGACAGCGGAGGGTCTTTGCGGCCACAAGATCCAACAACGTGAATGGTAAACTCACAACTTCGCGGCCAAACAACCAGCCCGGAGACAGTCGGTTTCGGAAGAATGGATAGTTGACATGAGTGGCTACAAGACATTAGCAAGAAATCGACGGGCTCATGAAGTTCTGACATACGTGAACTCAAAGTGATCGGCACCCAGACCATGAAGGGGACGACGACTGCAACCACTAGGTAGTAAAAGAGAAACTCTGAGGTTCTCCACCGTGTCGGTGATCGTGGTCCGACATCAATCCGCCGAGTCTTGTTCGAGTTGGGGACATCAACCGTTAATGAGGTGATTCCTCGAGAGTGCTTCTCCACAATATGCTCCTGGTCCAATTCGAAGGTCGAGAGGCGCTCGGTGGTGTGAAGGTCAGCGGGCATGTCTATTGCGATGGCTTCTGGCATGGAAGAGGTCTCGAGCTTTCTGGAGGGTTGTTTGGGGAGATGAGCGTTTCAAGGGTGTTGACTTCAAGCTAGTAGAGCCATGAGCTCGAAGGACGGGAGTATGATAATAATGGACTTGATCCCGCCGACGTGACCCTTGAAATGTGAATTGAAGTAACGTGGGAGTATCAAGCCTTTTCTGTTTATCGCTTTGAGGATTGCACCGCCACAGACCACCCTTTGCTTTCTGGCGGTCATCGCAACTCGGTTTCAAAACGACGGATCTGAGCACAGACTGGTACGATGCTCGGTCGTGCGGTGGATGACGCCTCTACAGGCTCCGATTCTGACTATTCAAAGTGAGCGCCATCGTGTTCATTGACATCAATAACTCATAGGGTTGTCTAGCTCGGTGAGGCACTTTACGTTCCTGGCTCAACATATCTTGACCGTCCTCCACGGTAGTGGATATCTTGGTTTCTATCTTCGAAAGGAAATGAATACTTTTGCGAGGTTGAGGAAGACTATATCCTAGACAGGTTCAATCTCACTGGCTTGAACAACGAAGTTTCCAATTACGCCCAAGCCCTAGATCTAATCACCGACAATCTTGGTTCGTCGTGAAACATCCCTCAGACCACATGATGTTGACAGTACCTTCCAGACGACGACATACAAGACGAGCTACGCGGTGCCTTGGATGTCCAAGCTCGCTTGTTGTACGGGCTTATTCACGCAAGATGGATCGTCACCGCACGCGGGCTTGCTAAGATGGTGTGTGCTGACATTTTTCCTTTTGTGCTCGTGGACGAATACATTTCCAGCTCGAGAAATTCAAGAGGGTGGATTTTGGTCGATGCCCCAGGGTCTTATGCCAGTCTCAGCCGCTCCTGCCTGTCGGTTTGAGCGATATTCCGTATGAAAAATCAGTCAAATTATATTGTGGCCGCTGCGAAGACGTTTATTCTCCCAAGTCCTCGCGACACGGATCCATAGATGGGGCTTATTTTGGAACTTCATTTCCTCATTTGCTCTTTATGGTTTATCCATATCTCATTCCTCCTAAAGTCGGCATAGTCGAACCCCCGCCAGCTCCCCGAGCCAATGAAGCCGACGCAAGCAGAAGAAACAAGCGTATCAGGGAGGATTCGGAGGCATTGGAAACCGTCGGTGAACCAGCGAGCACAGCTAGCGTTGCTTTGAAGGCGGACAGATACCGGCCACGGATATATGGATTCCAGCTACATGAGATTGCCAAGCTGCAGAGGTGGCAAGAGGCTGTCAGAGATAGGTAAGTTTTGTCGCTGTTTTGAGAGGTGGAAGGTTCTCTAATGCTCGTATATCAGGCAAGTGGGTAGGCTAGAAGTGTTAGAAGATCTCTCTTGATTCACTTCTGTCTTTATCGCGATTTTGTACCTTTGTTGTGCTATACTCAACCCCTATATCCGATCTCTGCACCCCTTAAATTGACCCTCAAGCCCCAGCCCTGGGCGTAGGGGTCCCTGACAGCGTTTCCTTGACATGATAGCCGATGCAGCTGGACTCCAAAAATTCAGTGATCAGAAACATGGCCTGAGTCCCCAAGCACAGCCCACGTCTCACCACAAGCAGCGACCCACCCTCGTGGACCGTAATACTCGATTCTCGCGGTGAAGTCAAACGAGGGAGGACACATGCAGGCCTCGGAGCTACTCACTCTTTTCTGCTTAGGTCAGGCCATGTGCCACAGACAATGACTGTACAGCATCCCAGCTAACCACTATCGTTGACTCGGTAGCCTGATCGATAATTATAATCTTGTATCACATAGCAGGACGCATTTGAAGGAACCTACCCCCACTGGCATATCAGCTTCAACATTAACTATTACCGGGTCCGTACTTTGCCTCACCAGTGTGGTAGGTCAGATTCGTATTCCCGTTGTCCAACCTCTAACGGTGAACTTGAATTGATGATGGTATCTACATTCCGCTTGTAGGTACTGATAATGAGGCTATTACTACCCGCCTCTTGGCCATTCGGTCCGCTTACTCACATGGGTTTGGTTCGTCAGTTCGTTCATTTTCCCAGAGCTGTTAGCAACCCATCTACTACTTCGCTCCAAGGTTTGAATCCGACTCGCAGTGTTTAGACAAGGTAGCTAATTTTTCGCGTGGTCAGCACGGAAGATACCCGTGGCGTCGACACGTCTGCGCAGTAGGGGGCGTCCTGAGCTCAGCGTCCTAATGATGATCACCGCCAACCTCGTCGGTTTCGTCATAAGCACGGATGGAATACTTTACACGGTGAACTACTTTGTGAAGGCTTCAGTCCTTTATTGCTATTTTAGCTGGCGTCGCCCATCGACATGATTGAATTGGAAGGTGGTGATGATGGAAATGAGTTTATTTGCGGAACCAACTATCTTACATAACCTAGTTTTTGCTACTTTTCGTTGTTCCAATACGACGAAGCCTGTTGCTCGCAGCCTGAGGACCTTAGAGTTGCAATGTACCACGATGGCAGAACGGTCGTAAAATCGGTGCTTTCCCATTCTCCTCGACGGCATTGGCATGTTTATGCTTATCCCAAGTTGCTTTCCACTGGCATAACCCTCCCCAAGTGACGAGTTCTCTCATGATCAGAGGAGGAAAGGATGAATTGGGATGAGCTGGGCACCGTGGTACGTTGACGCATAAAGTACTATACCACCGCAGTCAACTGGAGTCATGGCCCACTTCCGGATACAGATATTTGTGCCTATTCTCAGCGAGGTCGGTACCTTGAGACTGTTCCTGTGCGGGCGCTATTTAGCCACTATAACATCCCCTCTCACTTCTGTCACCTTCAGTTTCTCTGGTTGTTGCTGCTATTGCAAAACAAATGACAGTGTTACAGGCCAACGAATCCCCCATCAAGTCTGTGAAGTTGTTCCGTTCGGGCGGTGCTGAGATAACTCGCACGTTCCCATTGACTTTCCTCCTTTCCCAGGTAGGTTTCCACTTAGTGTTGTTAGTGTTCGAACTCTTCGCTGAACCAGGTCTTGCAGGATGAACCACAAATTATCGAGATCGTCAATCTACCTGCCACTCTCCACGCTCTCGGTGCTTCAGTGACCTCCACCGCAGGCACTGTGACCATTCTCGATTATCACAGTACACAGGTAACACAATCGGAATCCGCCACGCTCACGAGCTCGACCCTGCACGATCTCAGAGCTGATTGTCTGCGTTTTGAAGATGAACGACGCCTGAGGCAGCAAAGCTTCGCGTTCTTGTCGACCTATATGGACTCGTTAGCCCAATGCAAGTCAAAGGTTACCCCAGAGGCTGCGCAAATGGTTACCTTCTTTGATGACTTCGTCGCAATCGGGATAACTCGCTCTGCTCTGATAGCGGAGCTTGATGAAAAGATAGCCGAGGTCAAGCTGAATATCGAAAAAGAAACAGAGCATATCCAGCAGCGCCATAAGGATTTGCCAGTAAAAGCGGTGGTCGTGCTATCCTGCAGTAACGGTACTGTTGCAGAAGGGGCCGAACTCGTCGTTACCTACAGTGAGCACAGCTACGAACTTTTGGTAAAAGATTCCTGAAGCGATTTCCCTTCTAGTGGTCAACAAGGTGACATGGGTCCCGGTGTACGATCTGCGTGTTGCTACGATCGGTAACTTGCCCCCATCCACCATAACGTTCGATTTTCGCTGTGAAGTTACGCAAGCGACGGGCGAAAATTGGGATAACGTCAGGTTGACGCTTACCACAGCGAGTCAAGACTCACAACTCGTTCAACTACCTGAGCCGAAGAAAATCGACATAGGCCTCACGTTACCCGGCCCTTCTTTCCCTGGAATCGGCCCAGGTTTGCGCCCACAACCTTTCCCTTTCCAGTCAGGCGGAGTTTTCCACAACCTCCAACGTTCACTCCCTCCGCCGCGCCAGCACCAGCCTGCAACTCTCTTTGGAGGCTCGAATGTTGCACCAACAGCCCCCGCCGCCTGGGATGAAAATTGGGAGCAAGTACAACCAACACAGGAAAGTGGGGGACAGCAACAAGGCGATGCCACTCCAGTGCCTCCGCCCCCACGACAAAGTATCAAAGCACCCAGCGCATCCCAGCCAGTCGCGCAGTTCATTTCCAAAGTGCGTTTGTGCCTCGCCAAGATTTTTCATGCCACCCGATGCTCAATGTAACACTTTAGAGTAACAAGGATCCTATCACGCATACTGCCAACGGATGTATCTTCGTTCCCAGCGACGGCAGTGCCCACCATGTACTGGTCGCGTCGCTCTCTTTCGAAGCTCAGTTCATACGTGTCGCAGTACCTAGTATTGACACCCGCGTCTACTATACGGTCAGTCTATTCCTCTCCTCACAAGCTATACGCACTCAGTCCCACCGGAAGTGTGAAGTAAAGAACACGAGTGAATATGTCCTGCTTCCGGGGACGGTGAAGAACTACTTGGACGACAAGCACGTATCATCAGTAGAGATCCAGGTGAGTACAACGTCCCCCATACCCAACCGAACCACTGGAACACACAATTGTCGTAGAACACCGATGCACCACAGATGTTAGAGTGTTCTCTCGGTGTCGATGGTGCCATCACCACGATCAACAACCGGTCCCCGGACTCGCTACCCTCCTTTGGAGCATTCAGCGACAAAGTGACGACCACGTACACGAGCGCTACGTTCGTCAATAATAAGCACTCTGAGACGATCCGCGAAGTCGTTATTCGCAGTTCCTTACCTCTCCCTACCGATCCTCGCGTGACGGTTGTCTTAAAGGAGCCTGCTGGCCTGGCTGACATTGAGACGGGGCTAGTCAATGTCCGTGAGGGATGTCAGGCGAGGTGGTCGACGAGCGGAGGACGGAAGGGCAAGCAGGCGGGTTTGTTTGAGTGGGTTTGCGATCTCAAGCCCGGGACGGAGGTCCTGAAAGCGGTCTGGGAAGTTTGTGCCCCTCAAGGACTTGGTCTGGTCGAACAGGTGCATCACTAACGTTTCAAAGACACCTTTCTACCTGAATTCGTCGACGGGGATGATAATTTCTTTGTATCCTGGGTGATGGACATATATATAGTGAATAACGACTACTTTTTTGTTGTATCTCTGGATTCGTACACTGCCGCTTGTCAGTTCTTTCGATCGTTTTCGCATGTCTGCTGCCATCAGACCAAGATGTGGTTGTGGGTCGGACATTGCCCAAAGTCGAGCTTGGCAAGGCCCTCTGTCTTAGGCAAGGCACCCTACAGAGCGCATCCTGCAGTTAGTGTACTAAGTTCCAGGTTTGCCTCCCGCAAGATTCGATGGATACGTTAGTCGCATGCACCCTCCAGATGCTCCCGCGCAAGGAACGTATTGCACTCCGTCGTCCGTGCACGCTGACCGTAACCTGGGCGTCGTCCTATCGTTATTCCAAGAATATGTTTGTGTTATTTACCTGCCAGGATCGTCATCCCAGAGATGCAAGTGAACAGTGGGATGACCTCTCTGCTGCCAATGAATGTGCGAGGCGATGCGGGGATAGGATGATAATAAAGGCTTCTAAGCACTGTAACAATCGTCGGAGGATGCAAGCGGAAACCATTGCATTGAAGATTCGAGGTATACGTCAGTGATACGCACCCCCAAGAGGGTTCTGCACGGAACGTATCACACGTTTCTATGTTCTTTCGTGATCTTTGGTGCGCTGGATCTTCGTCCACATAGCACCGCAGAGTGCCAATTGTTGTGAGAATGCTCCAGAAGCGGTTGCTGTGTCGTTCGAGGCTCGGTGGCAGATCGGGTTGCGGTAATGATATATCTGTGCTTCTCCGAAATGTTGGGATCCAATTGTGAAGGTCGTTGGGAAGTTGTAACATTGATTGGGTTAGATGGTCATGAACAGAAAGAAAAAACGCATGAGGATAATTAAGGGCATGGAAAGTGGTCTACGTGCCCCAAATACAACAAAGGGAGCGGCATGGGCGTCTAAGACATGGTGCGTTCGACGCATTCGTCTGATAGGCACGAGGTGCACAGGAAACATATACACTCACCCAAAAAAGCAGGGTTTGCAACCCTCCATTAATATTCCTGTCATCCAACGCAGTCCGACATCCGAGTCTCTCCCACTTTTCAACGCTAACGTACGTTCACCATCGTGACCACCCACTTGCCGTAGCATTTATCGATATGCTTGCATTGCCTCATTCAGTGTCTCCGGAGATCATGAGCATTACATCCGCCGTTGCGTCCGTCTCGTCTCAGTCGGTGTCTTCGATGAACACGAACCACCCAGCGCCTTTGCAAGTATTCGAGGGTCATACAGGCGACGTGAATTGCGCATGTTTCTACCCAGATGAAAAGAAATTAGTGAGTGGCTCGTGGGACCACACGCTTCGTATATGGGACCGGAATAAGGGAGCAGTAGAGGTGTTGCGTGGTCACACCGACTGGGTGCGGGATGTGGATGTGTCCTGGGATGGGAGGATGATCGTCAGTGGCAGCGACGATACGACGGTCCGAATATGGAAAGGGGACTTGGGAGAGGTGATGCGTGTTTTCAAGGGTCACAAGGATTACGTGAAGTCGGTGCAGTTCTCGGCGGATTCGAGAAGAGTCGTGTCTGGGTCCGACGATTGGACCGTGCGGGTCTGGACAGTCGAGACAGGCAAGCTGGCATTCAAGCCGATCAAGTGCTTTGGCTTTGTCGACTGTGTTCGCTACTCGCCTAGCGGAGACAGGATCGCTTCTGGGGGTTTCAACATCCAAGTATGGGATGCCCAGAGTGGAAGGGGGATCCTCTTCATTCGAAACTCGCCCGTTTACTCGCTTGCGTGGACTGCAGACGGCACACAGATCATCGGTGGAGGTCAGGGCACTGTCACGGTCTGGAACTCGCATAACGGTGAACAACTCCGTACGTGGCCGCACTGGAGGGCCCACGACGTTAACATGAGCACGATCAAACTCTCACTATCACCGACGGGAATTCACGTGGCGACTCAGGACGGACGGATTCAAACTGAACCCTCCGTGTTCGATATCTTACGAAAAACTGCCTTCGTCTTCAATACTTCAACAGGCGGGCAAATTGCTGCGTTAACGCATAACGGAGATGTACGTGGAATCATCTACTCCCCTTCAGGACGGTTCATTGCGACAGCATGCGGCGACGGAAAACTCTATTTGTGGGAGGCCCCGGCCTTCAAAGATCCTCAGCCAAGGGTAGCTTTCCACATCAATTCCCCCTCATTGGACTAACCACTCACCCAGTCGTCCGCATCATCATTTTCGTCATTCCTCGATGTATGTACTATACGAATCTCCGCATTTATCCTTCCCACATCGATATTGATGGTAACCGTTGAACAGCGACCTGCAATTTCGCTAGCACGACCGTCACCAAACGATAGAACAGGAGTCAATCTGTTTTGGGATAGTTCGCCCGAGGTGCGTTCAGTCTTTTTTTTCATCCTCGAACACGAGAACCGAGATGCATCTGTACAGGAACCTCAGAATACCACGCATCACGATCAGCAAGCCTCATCGTTGCCCCGACGGGTCCTCAACAGAGTCAGAGACACATTCTCCAACCTAGTCACTGGCCGCATAACTCGTGCCACGCAAAACGTAAGCCTTGCGCCGTCAGAACCTGTCTTGATCACCTCACGCAGCTTCGTATTGCCCAGAAGCCTTTAACAGAGACAGTTGAACTTATAGGGGTCGCAGCGGGAAAAGACAAACCGGTCCGTTGAACGATACAATAACATTTGAATACTCACTTGTCATGACTCTAGTATGCGGCAACCATCGATCCTCCCAGGTTCAACCGCGTGCAGAAAATCCTATACACCATCATCCACTGTCGAAAACCGGATGAGGAGGACGAGGAGGTCCCCGCTGCAAACATCGACACACGACCTGATTCACCGCAGCCCCCCACTGGCAAGTCTGTGATAGACACCCAACCACAACGTAACGAAATGATCACCACGAGCCCGTCCTCAGCCCCATGCGGTATGCCCGCGACCTCAAAGGTATCGCCACATGTGTCACCACAGCCCACGCCGGCGATGGACCCATTGTCCCTTGCGTTCACACCTCGTGAAATTTCATCGACATCCGCGGCTGAAACGTCGGCATCGTTGTCGGCATCGTCGAACAGCTCACACACCCCCTCTGCGCACTCCTCATTGCACGATGCTGATGACCTTGTCACGGTCATCGTGTCTCGGGCAGAATGGGCGAACCTACGGGATTCCCGGCGACGTAGCCAAGCCACATCTGCTTTGGTCACGAGGCCCGCCGACCTCCTCAGTCATCCAGAGCATGAACCTGCGTCCGCCGTCTGTCGTTACCCTTCGATATCGCTCCCTCGGTCTCCGGCCTCTGTCACTCGAAACACGGCAACAATCCCGCATCCGTCGCCTCCTCAGCCGAGCTCCCATCTGCATGCACAGCCATCCCGGTCATTGGACCCCTTCCTCAACATCGCACCTTCGTTGCTCTCACTATCGTTCTTATCGGCGCCTTCGCGTCACTCCCAATTGCTTCGCCCTCCTCCATTATCTAACATGCAATTACCGAGTCCGCACATGACGGGGTCTAGTGACGATCCAGTCGCCGAAACAGCCATACAGCTTGCAATGCGTCGACCGGCAAACGAGGACGAGGTCGATTGATAGCTTGATAAACATCACAGCTTCTTTTCGGAATTTTTCGTGCGTTGTTCAAGGACATCCACTACCTCATCAGCCGTACAAACGTTATGTTCCGGTTCTTCTGTCTCCGTTGCTCTTGTCATCTGTCAGGATCTGATAGATACCTTCTAACGCTCATTCTATGACATGTTGTTGTATATACCTACGCAATCTAGGGTTATTACTGGCTCACCTGTCGGATCTTCTCCTGCCCCTTTCTTCTTGGCTTAGTAAAGAGGTGATGCGAAAGGGAAATTTCTGGAGGTTTACAGGTGTGGTGTGGACACTATAAGGTATCTTGCACGTCGACGTCGGAATCCTGCGTCTTTGCAACATATATCTTCAGCACAGATTATAGCAATTCGTCGACTTGTGCCATTCTTCATACACTCAGGCGATATCTGTACACACGTCGATTTGGCGGCATCCGTTTTTCACTGCGGCTCATCCGTAATACAGTACCCATTGCATGCTTGCGGAAAAACCTACTAAATGTGAATAATGTTATGAAACTCGCATAAAAATCCTATAAAACACACCAGAGTGGAACCTGAGGGGATCTAATCTTGGATCGAAGGGTTCAGTGAAGAAGAGCTTCAACGGTGGAGAAGCGTGCTGTGGATCTGTGACGGACGATCGCTGACCGATCATTCAGGTCCCCGCATCAACGTGAGCATCGACGTGGGCAGAACGATGTGGCCACCGGGATGAATGGACGCGGCCATCGAGGTCCGAGATAAAGTTCTGAGTTTCTCCGACCGACTCAGGAGCGCCCGAGTCCCTTGCCCATGACGCTAGGAAGACGGCGTCCACATCGCCACGATGACGGCGGTACACGTCACAGCTGCGAGCGCCGCGGCTGTGACAGCGCATCATCTTTCTCCATTGACAGAGAGAAGAAGGTTGAGACCCTTCAATTTGGGACATAACCGTGTTAGGTATAAAATCCACTCGAGGAAACACCTACTCAGCAACTCTTACTTTCACCCATCAATCGTCTCCTCACCATGAAGACCTTCTTGACTCTCCTCGCCGCCATCGTTTCTTTGAGTGCTTATACCCTTGTGGGTGTACATGCAACGTGCGCTACTTGCCCCACGACTCTGGTTGGCGAACCATTGGCCTCCAAATGCGTTGATCGCCAGGGCATCACTGCTTGCCGGTGAGTCTGCCTCGCATCAGTTGTTTCTGTTCGATCCAGGCGGTGCTTACAGTCAGAGCAGGTACCAAAAGGACAAGAAATCGGCCCACTATTGCCACTGGAGCGTGCGTACTCGCTGATATACTGCCTTTCAATTTGACTTGATGATGTACTTTTCCTTCTCCCAGTCGACAGGAGTCCTCCAAGGGATTTCGCATCCCTCGTGCTCGAAAAACGTGAAGACGGACAATGACTGTAATCATCCATGCCCGCGTTAGTCACCCCTAGGAGTACCATAGAGGGAACGCAGTCGTTTCCCATTATGTCTTTACCCAACGGTTCGACGTCAGAGAGTTACCATGTCCTGCCTTGCTACATCCTTCGTGATCGAATGTTGAACGCGGTATGCGCCTTGTGCCAATCCAAAACACACGCTACATATGCGGGATTTATTGAGGACCGAGCCAAATTCTTGTGTTCCTTTGTTCGCTGTGAATAATTCCCTTGAGCTCGGACCGTGGTGTAGACCAGTGCTGCGAAGCTTCGGTCTAGAGATCCAGCACAAGGAGCTACAGACTTACACTGACAGGGGAGCTCTTGGCTTGGAAAGTCGAGGTTAAACAGAGGGAAGGAGAGGGCCCTTAGTGCGCTTGTCGGGTTGCCTTCGAATTGAATGGCCATCCTCATCATCGCACGACGACTTCAAGCTCCAAGAAATTTCAGCTGCAATGACGGGGTGGAATTGGAGTGACGTGGGAATATCAGGCCTTTTCAGTTTGTCGGTTCGAGGGGCCCTTCGTTTCTCTAATGCGACAAAGTTGCTCGCAGGGACCTTGCAGTTGGAGCTCTACAGGTCCCGTCACGATAGAAATAACTACCGAGTTCTCTCATGATCAAAGGAGAGGACTTCATGGAATGAATTGAGCGGCGTGGTACGTTGACGCAGACTAAACTGTACTTCCGGTACAGGTGTTTGTGTCTATTCTCAGCAATACCTTGAAATCGTTCCTGCGTGGGCGCTAGACACCCACATTCCCTCTCACTTCTACACCGCAGCTTCCAGTTTCTTTGGTTGTTACTATTGCAGAACAAATTATAGTGTTACAAGTCAACGAATCCCCCCATCAAGTCTGAAGCTGTTCTGTTTGGGTAATGCTGAGATAACTCGCACGTTCCCATTGACTTTCCTCCGTTCCCAGGTAGATTTCCACTTAGTGTTGTCAGTGTTCGAACTCTTCGCTGAACCAGGTCTTGCAGGATGAACCACAAATTATCGAGATCGTCAATCTACCTGCCACTCTCCACGCTCTCGATGCTTCAGTGACCTCCACCGCAGGCACTGTGACCATTCTCGATTATCACAGCACACAGGTAACACAATCGGAGTCCGCCACGCTCACGAGCTCGACCCTGCACGATCTCAGAGCTGATTGTCTGCGTCTTGAGGATGAACGACGCCTGAGGCAGCAAAGCTTCGCGTTCTTGTCGACCTCTATGGACTCGCTAGCTCAATGCAAGTCAGATGTTACCCCAGAGGCTGCACAAATGGTCACCTTTTTGATGACTTTGTTGAGACCGGGGTAACTCGCTCTGCTCTAATAGCGGAGCTTGATGAAAAGATAGCTGAGGTCAAGCCGAATATCGAAAAGGAAATAAAGCATATCAAGCAGCGCCATAAGGCTACGTCACTTGTTGATCACTAGAAGCGGGCATTGCTCTAGAAATCCTTCACTAGAAGTTCGCATGAGGTAACGACAAGCTCAGCCCCTTCTGCAGCAGTACTGTTACTGCAGAATAGAACGACCACCGCCTTCACTGGCAAATGTCATCAGAAAAATCAACTTTCTCAAAATGTCTACAGAGACATTTTGAGCTACGAGATTGACGGCATTTTTATTCAAATACACGATTAGCTGTATTTACCGTTCTGCTGATGGTCCCTATGTGCGATCTACATGTCGCTACGATCAAACACTTGCCCATCCACCGTAAGACTTGATTTTCACTATGAAGTTATTCAGCATCCCAATAATATCTTAGCCTGTCTGCCAGCTAATGCCCTCATTCTGGAGGCGGAAATGTCCGGCGGGATGCGCTTTTTGTTGTCAGTGAGTCAACGAGACATAGGGGTAACCATTTTGAAGATACATCAGTGGCATGCACTCTCCAGATCGTAGCGGCGCGCGGAGGCGCCAATCCCCGACTCCTTGGAATTATAACAGCAAAATGTCATTGTGTCTGATAGCGAGACTATGTGACGATTGACAAACAAGGAATGTATCAGCCTCCGTCGCCGCGTTTGCGATCTTCAGGAGATCGTTCCACACTTTTTCACACCCTTATAGTAACCCGAAGACTGGAGACACCCAGAATCGACGAGGACACTCATTCTCACGAAGTGGCGCACTGGACCTAGAACGATGCTCCAGAAGCGGGCTAGCATAACATTGAATCGACATGTTCATCTGATCATGATCATGATGGCATGGGGTACACAGGAAATATATATTGAACGAACTCACCCGAACAACGGTGTTTACAACGTCCCCCTTCCTATCGTGCAACGCAGTCCAAGATCCCTACCGTTTTTAGCGCTGGCCACATCACCCACCCACTTGTGCTTCCATCTGTCGATATGCTTACGTCATCTCGTTCAGTCTCTCCAGAGATCAGGAGTGTTCCACCCGTTATTAGACCCGACTCGTCTCAGTTGGTGTCTTCGAAGAATGCTAGCCACCAAATACCTGTGCAGATATTCGAGGGGCACGGAAAATGGGTTAGATGTGTATACTTCTACCCAGACGAAAAGAAACTAGTGACTGGTTCGCATGAGGAGACGCTTCGCGTATGGAACCGGATGACAAAGGTGGAAGAGGTGTTGAGTGGCCACACTGGCTCTGTGCAGGATTTAGATGTGTCTCGGGATGGGAAGATGATCGTCAGTGGCAGCAAGGACAAGACAGTCCGAATATGGAATGGGGAATCAGGAGAGACAATGCATATCTTCAAGGGTCACGAGCATGAGGTGAATTCGGTACAGTTCTCACCTGATGCGAGCAGAGTGGTATCTGGGTCCAGTGATTCGACGGTGCAGGTATGGTCAGTTGAAACGGGCGAGCTGGCATTCGAGCCGATCAAGTCCCATGGCAGAGCCTCCTGTGTTCGATATTCGCCTATCGGAGACCGGATCGCTTCTGGGGCACGCACCATTCAGATTTGGAACGCTGAAACAGGAAGTGGAATACTCTCAATTAAAAACTCGTGGGTCTGCTCGCTTGCCTGGACTGCCGATGGGACACACATTATCGGGGGATGTTGGGGCGAAGTCACAATTTGGAATTCGCACGATGGAGAACGACTACACACATGGAAGCTGAAGCCCGGCAACCAATCATGGATCGCACTCTCGCTCTCACCAACCGGAACTCACGTGGCCACTTCCTGTTGGAATGAGAACACAGCCCTCGTAATCGATATCTCAACTGGGGAGCAGAAGGCTGCATTAAAACACAATAAAAGTGTCTATGGAATTGCCTACTCCCCATCAGGACGGTTCATTGCGACGGTGTGCAATGACGGAAATGTCTACTTGTGGGACGCCCCAGCCGTCGAAGATCCTCCACCCAAGGTCAGTTTCGTTCTCATTCAAGCCTTCATGCAGTCTTTTCCAATGAACTAACTGTTTTCCCAGTCTCCCAAACCACCATTTTCATCATTCCTCGATGTATGTACACAAATATACGAGCATATCCTTCCCAAATTATCACTGACAACTGTTCAACAGCGACCTGCAGTTCCGCTAGCGAGACCATCAGGAAACGACAGAAGGGGGCTCGATGCGTTCTGGGACACTCTACCTAACGTACGTATACGTTCCCATTCGTACATTTTATATCACGAGAACTGAGACGATACGTCACACAGCGGGTTCAGCATGCCCCCCCTCAACCGCAACGGGTCTTCCACAAGGTCAGGAACACCTTCGCGAATGTTTTCACCCGCAGACTAGCAGGTGCCACACAAACAGTATGTCCTTTTTTCATCCGAACTCCGCCTCATGCACCTCATGCACCTCCAGATTCCCCGGAGTTCCGTGCGAGATACTGTCGAACCAGTGGAAGTCGCGGCTGGAAGGGACAACACGGTCAGTTTGACGATGGCACACTTGACCACTCACTCACGACGAATCTAGTTCTGGGTAGTCGTTTTAATTCCCACGTATAACGCCATCGAGAAGATCTTGTACACGCTCATCCATTGTCGAAAACCTGAGGATCCAGACGAGGAGCTCCCCGCTACTACAAGAACGAATTCGTCACAAACTACGATTGATAACGTTGCGACAACCAATCAATCAGGGCACTCCGAATTGGGTGACGGCACCGAAAACACACCAACTGTGGTTGGTAACCTCGTGATACGCACTCAACCTCAACGCACTCCTGACATGCTTCTATCTGGTGAAACCTCGAGTGCAGAACCTTATTCATCAGAATCCCTACCGCATAACTCCCAGATATGCGATCAACCTGAGGGCATCGAAATGGTTGCCATGCCAGAGACCTCGACGGCATTAGGATGTGCACCACCGCTGCCCATCCCCTTGGCGGACCCGTTGTCTTTTGCAGCCACATCTCACGAACCTTCATCGTCATCCATGGCTGTGACATCGGCACAGTTGTCCACGTCCTCGAACAGCTCACATTCCCCCTTTGTGCGCTTCTCATCTCATGCTGTCGATGACCTTGTTACGGTCACTGTGTCGCGAGCAGAATGGGCGAGCCTACAGGACATCCGACGACGTAGTCAAACCACATCTACTTTTGTCAGGAAGGCCGCCGATCCCCTCAGGCGTCCAGGGCATGATCATGAGTCCGCCGTCTACCCTTCGACATCACTCCCTCGGCCTCCGAGTCCTGCTTATGTCACACAAAACACGTCACCGATCCAGTGTCCACCGTCTCCTCAGCCAGGTCCCCATATTTATGCGCAGCCATCCCGGTCGTTAGTGGGATTGGACCCCTTGCTCCACGTTGTACCCTCGTTGCTGTCATCATCACCCTTATCGGCGCCCGTGGGTCACTCCCACCACCTCCGCCCTCCTCCAACGACTAACGCCCAATCACTGGGTCTGCACCTGATAGCGCCTAGTGACGATGCACGCGCCGAGGCACCCCCGGAGCCAGCTGCACAGCTTGCAATACGTCAACCTACAAGTGATGACAAAGTCGATTGAGCGCTTGGTGAACATCACAGCTGACCTTGCACATCCTTTTGGAACCTTTTCGTCCACATTTGAAGGACATCCACTATGGCATTAGTCGCACACATTCTGCTCTCGCCACTGCCCTCGATGGATACCTGCTAGGATAGATACTTGTCCGTGCTCGTTTTATTACGTCTCGTTGTACATACCCATATGTACACATTTTAGTCCCCGAGAGTCATATACAGTCACACCCGGTACTGCTATACTGCTGCGTAGTGTTGGGGGCAATACATCAACACTACAGTCGGTGGTCTGCACGGTGTGCACCAGCAATGCGTTATAGTGCATTGGTTAGGTGATGCGTAATGCGGCATCATCATGATCTTGACAAGACAACGAGCTCGATGTCAGGAATACCGGCAGTGGCATACCCCCAAGTCGTCGACCTCAGATGCACCTTGGATTTGTTGCAATTAAATCTTATCGTTGAGAGACGTCCTTAATGATAAGTCCCTTTTCCAACTTAATTCGTGCGGTCATTTCGCGTCGAAGGTTAGGGCTAACTTGAAGGATAGTAAGGGTTACATAAGCCTGTAACTTAAAGTTGGACGGGTCTCGACTTCGATAATAGGCGGACTATATTGCACAAAGAATACATGTGGGACTGAAAGAAAAGGTACTTCATGTCTCATATAATACAGAAAGGTTTGACCACAACTACCGCGAGTCCTTGTCTTTACAACTGATAATACGTCAACTTGATGTGGTAGTGGTGATCCTTGGTGGTGAGTGAGAACAACTTGGTGAGTGCTGCGGCTGCATCTGGCTTCGCGACAGTCTCCCAGTGGGCCTACGTTGGGTGAAGTTGGCCCAATCCGGTCAATATACCGAAAGCTGGCGCAAACACTAACCTCGACAGTTGGCCACCCACCTACAACAATATACTTATTTTTATCCTCGATCGTCTGTCCGAATACGAACATCTCCTGGCTCGCTTCTGATATCTTGGACAAGATATCCACGACCGCCGCACGGTTCTCGGGAGCCTTTAAGGTCAAGACAAGAATCTCAGTAACGGGTTTGTCAAATGCGACCGTTGGCCCCGAGAACTGGACGTTGTGTTTCTGAACGTTCGCACCTGGGGAATGTTCGAGAATAGGAATGATGTCAAGAAGGGCGGGATCCTTCAGGACCGCCTGACAGTCCTCATAGCTGTCCCAATCTATAGCGAAAGGTGATGAATGCTGGGAATTGTGGCCTTGGGGCCAGCACATACTGACGAATAGGTAACCGATCTTTGCGTTCTCGATCTGAGACCCGACATAAAGTGGCCTATGAAGTTTGTCCAGAGTGTCCCTCAGAACGAACTCGGGCATGACTCACGGTTGCTGGACACCAGCTGACTTCAGGACCATGTCATACGCTGGCTTTTGGGCTTGAAGTTTGGCACGGAACCCTTCGTCAATGTCAAAAATGACAATCTCGGTATTTGCGAGAGCCATTTGATCGAAACTCGAGGGTGTCGGGAACTTCAGTTATGCCAGTGGGGTAACTGTACGGTGCTTTATATTCACACAGCGTCTGCAGATCGCATAATCGCTGTACATAACTGTCCAGCTCGGCACAGCGGCTACAGTATCGAGTGTTGTGTGCCCTCAGGTTGTTACCATTACGAAGCACTGGCGGAATTCTGATGCATGGAAAAAATAATGCTGTAGTAATGATGGTGATGCGACTGCAATTTTCGAGTGTGCGGGATCAATGGGTCGATGATGCATCACGCCATGCATCATGATGCAGTTTCATACAACATAATTCATCACGGTGATGTCACCTTGATGCGTCAGAAGCACGACAATGCATCACCCATCTTCGCAGAAGTTGGGTTCCTGCTTCCGCCAATTCATCCTCATATGGTTTACTGCAAGATCTGCGTTCGTCGGTGCTGTCCTCGGGCTTTGCCGTTGCTGGTGCTGCCATCCCCGCAGCTCGGGTTCCTGCTTCTGCCAATTTATCCTCCTGTGGTTTGCTGTGAAATTTGCGTTCGTCGGTGCTGTCCTCCTTTGGTCCTCGAGATTTGCCCTTCGAGGTCGGTCCCGCTCTCTGTTTTCACTCGTCGATGCGCTACTAGTATACCCAGCTCCGCGCGTGTTCCTGGCTTGGATCCCCCTTCTGCCATTTTACCCACCACATCCTGGGGATGTTTTGCAATAGTTGTGTTAATTGCCATCCACCATTATTGCAGAAATTGTGGTCATCACCTTGTAGGCATATCCTCCCTTCTCGTGCAATATATTCTAATATATTACAATACTACAGTATTGCAATAGTTTGCAGCATTCTGTTGAGCCGGGTGGTGCAAAAGTATTGCAGGACCCTTCGCAGCTCGACAGGATGCAGCAAAAGTATTGCACAACTTTTGCGCTGGTGTCTCGTTTTGCAATACTTTTGTAGTTCTGTTGTGGTATCTTCGCAAAACTGTGCAAAACTTGCTCAGCTTTCCGTCGATGGAATCAATTCCTGCTATATTTTTTCCATCACCCGCTACCTAAAGTTTTGCCACATACAGCCGCAGTATCATTGCGTCCGTGCCGTTCGTCCTGCCATCTCGCTGGCCGCCGTTGCCTTCGCTCTGTCCCCCTTTCTCGCCCTCAACACCTCTCACCTAGTCTCTCTCATCCCTTCGCCTCCTGGCACCTCGACTCGTTTGTTTCGACATCCTCTACCATCAACTTCGCCATTCCCCCCTCGTGCCGCTTCCTCTTCGTCTGGGGGTTCTGTGGGCTCGCTGGGATGGCGCTTGTCGCCGTCCATCGTACCCACAGGGTTTCTTGGCGGTTGCTTCACCTTAATGCGGTCTCGCTCGCCCTCTACGATGTCTAGCGGTGTCGTCTTGTCCCATCGACCTGACGTATTCGTCTCGACGTCGTCAAAACCTTACATTTCTTCCCCTCGAGTCGTACGCTCGGGTTACCTTCGTCTTTACGCTTGGGTCGTGCAGGGCGTTCACATACGTGTGCGCCACGCATTGGTGGGCTGGGGATGTCCGCCGTAGTGGTACACGCCGCCGGGTGGTCGGCGCATGTTTTCGTGTCGTATGTGGGCAGTGCTAGTAGTGCGCGGGCTGGGGTGCCCGCTGTTGTCGTGCGCCTCGGGACGTCGTGAGTGTGTCGTCGTGCTCTGCCGTCGGTCGTTGCCGTTTGGGATGCGTGTGGGCCATGCTGGTGCGTTCAGGGTGTTCTGGTCGTGGGCGACCCATCCATGATGGTTAGGGAGTCGGAGCAGGTGGGTTGTACTGCCAGCAGCTGGCATGGTACAATTCACTGCAATAGAGTTACGGTATAGCAGACGTAACCATCGCCCACCTCTTGTACAGATGCCATCCTCACCCGGTAGTTAGTTGATGCACTCTTAAACGATCCGTCAAGTCGTCATTCGCAGTTCCCAGCCGATCCTCGCATGACGGCTGTCTTGAAAGAGCCCGCTGGTCCGGCCTGGCACCGAGAGGGGGCTCGTACATGTCCGCGAGGGGTGTAAGGCGAGCCGGAGGACGGAAGGGCAGGCAAGCTGGTTTGTGTGAGTGGGTTTACGATCTCAAGCCCGGGGCAAAGCTCCTGAGAGGTTTGCGCCCCTCAAGGGCTTGGCCTAGTCGAATAGATGCACCGTTATCATTTCAGAGACATTTTCTCTGCATTCGCCCACGAGGACGATCACCTCTTTATATCTCGGGTGATGATACATATACGGGGAATTATAACTACCGTATTTTTTCTTTCTTTCGTTTCTCCGCATTCGTTCGGTGAACTCCCTTGTCACTCACTTCCTCCAAATGTCCTCACCACGTCTCACCCCTCAGAGCACTCCATCGCTGCGGATCGCACACTGCCCAAAGTTGAGCTTGGTAAGGCCCTCTTCCTTGGGCAAGATATCCTACATTACAAAAAGTCCCATTAGCGTGTCCAATTCAAGTAGTTGCTTCCACTACGGTGCGTACGTGTTCGAAGATCCCGAGGGGGAGGGCGAGTGTTACACATGCGTTGGGAGAGTCCTGTGATCATGATCGTGATTGGGTGTGAGAAGTAAACGGGGATGGTTCTTACCACGACAGCGCCGACGTGGCTCTCGATCGGGGCAGCCGAGAGAAGGAGGTCTACAATAGACGGTGAGAAAACGCCAAAGTGATCGAAGAACGACGATACTCACAAGCTTGCTCGCGAGCTTTGTGTGGTCAAGGTTAATCAGGATCGTCGTCTGTATGAACCAGGACGCGAGTCAAAGACACTTACTATAACCAATCTACAATGTCACACAACAGCGGTCAGAATGGGTCATAGCAGAGCAGCGATCTTTGATACCTTTTGCAAGTACGCGATAGCGTTGAGCGCAGCTTGCTTGTAAGCGACGGTTCTGGGATGTGTGTTAGCAAACAACGAACGATGTCTCCGATCTGGGATGACCTCACGCGTCCATGTTGTATTGCTTTCCATCGCCGTCTATAGACCCGTCAACACAAGGACCCCTTAACCAAGGAAAACCACGTACGGTAGTCAACGCTGATGCCCTCAAACACGAGCTACGAACACGCCGGGGTCAGCTCGACAACTCAAAAAACAAATAATCTACATCGACTCACCTTTGCAGAATACTGAGGGTCCACGGGGGAGGGCTGGAAAAGTAAATTTAGGTGAGGGTACGACGTCGGGGATCCAAACACATTTTTTTACGAACCAGGAAAATGGGCTGCTTCAGTGCAAACTTCTCAATGCCCCCCTTGATGATGCTAGTTTTGAATTTGATGATTCCGGCCTGAGGATTTTACGTTGGCTACTGTCAGGGGTAATTAGGATACAGTGCTTGGCCTTACCATCTCGATGGCACCGCAGAAGGAGAGCTTGTGGACGATGACATTAGCTTTGAACATGGGGTTTCAAATGGCGTATTATACCTCTCCCTGTGTGACGTGAGATTTTAAAGACTCGAGATGTGCAAGGAACAGTCACGTACATCACCTTGCGAGAAGTGCAGATCTCCTACAGACAAGTTCGCGCCCTTCACAAAGACCGGGAAGTAGCAACGAGAGCCCCTATGACATCCCGCTGAGGACACATGGCGACGAGAACAAAAGATGTATAACACCTACTTTGACAAGTTTTTGATCTGTGATACGAGTCGTCAGTTAGTCAAGGAACGAAGGAAGGGTAAGATGCTGGGACTCACATCACAGTTTCCACCGTGCTCACGACCGGGAACCGTCCGCGCACCCTCGCGGTAGATCTTCTCTCTTACGTCGTCGGGAATCTCTTGACCTACGTAGGCACCCTGGACGAGAGGACCGTACGCGACAGGGGGGACAGCGTTGGCGTGCGCCTCGATGAGTGCACCCTCACGTTTGTTCCATGTAGCGAGAAGCTCGTGGGACGGCGCAGTTCCGATCAAACCAGGGTGGGAGACCCCAGCGAAGCGGACGCCAGGGATATGCCTCGAGGTCGCGTAGACACCTAGTTATCGCCGTCAGCTAGGCACTGGATGTGAACGTGGCGGGTGTTCTCACCCTCGAAATCCCAGATGGCCTTGGCTGCTCGGCTCTGGAACTCCCGTGCTAAAAATGAGTTATCAGGTCGTCCGTTTATACACGAGTACTACATCTGCTCCTACCGAACAGACCACCACCGTTCTCGAGCTCGAAAATGCCCTGCGCCGAGTTAGTGGCGTGCCCCAGTATGACGAGTGTGTACTGACAGTGTAACCCCATGGCATCTTGTCGAATGGCTTCACTGTGAAACCGACCTCAGTGAGCAACCCCTACGACGACGATATTCACGAGCTAGATCATACCATCCAAAATATCGACAACGAGACAGTCACCAGGCTCTGCGCCCTCAACGGCAACAGGGCCCGACAGGTTGTGAATACAGCTAAGATCAACATTCTTGATATCATCGCTGCCTAAAAATCAAACACGGAGGTGAGCCAAGCTGGCACCCAACAGTAGCAAATGCAATGAATCATACAATCGTTATTTCCGATCTGAGCACCAGTCCAGTCTTGCAGTAGATCTCGTGAGCAGCGCACATATCCACCAGTTTGTCGGGCACTTACCAACACATTCGATGTTGAACACCTGGATGGGTGGTCAGCGGTTTCAATTGTGATGACATTGGCACACACACCTCTCCTGGCTTTACTGTCGCGACCGGGGGGATATCAGGGCTGAGGAGGATGAGGAGTCAAATGCACGCATCACGACGTTTCAACACACCGACTCACTGCCAGCGGTTGTGAAGCCCCTGTGTTTATCATAAGTTTCGTGCGTATACATCAACGAGCAATGATTTGCACACACCGGCTGCTCTCGTGCGAGCCTGAAGGGTGGACAGTGGACATAGAGCGGTCAGCAGGGATCAACGCTTTGATCCAAGGGCTTACACAAAGGGGTCAACCTGATCAACCTGTCAGTCTCGTGGCTTGACAATAGTATACACAATGCGCTTACCTCAATGAGGGTCGGGTGGGCATTAGAGTTAGCTGCAGTAGCGGCCATTTCAACACAACGAAATTTAGACGGCAAAAAGCAAGGAGCAAGGTCCAGGGAAAGGGGAGCAAGTAGCAATCCCACCCTGGGACTTATAAGACGTTCCCCCGCTGATAAGCGCGACAGCACCGAGTCTTATCCTGTCTTATCTCTTGACGGGGAGAGCATGCAAGCGAAAGTTCAGTCAGTATCATAGACGCGTGGTTAAAATTGGCTGGAGGTGGTAACATGACCAATGGTGGCAGAGATATTTCCCATGTGCACCCACCCAGAGACGCCATATATTGCCTTAGGCACATGGTCAGAAAAGAGTGCTGACAACCACTGTTCCGGGCCGGATTTCTGCTTTACAGATCATCTCCGCAGAACGTACATCATGCAATGAACAATTGTGTTCGCATCTCGGTTGAAAGGCGGACGGAGGTCTCTGACATGAGAAATTGAGACGTGAGTTTCACTAGATGAAGTAGGCACTGCGGCTGCAATGCAGCCCCAGGAACAGTTACACGACCACGCATTTCGATTCGTGATAGCTTCGAGTATCTATCAGCTGTTTTTTGTTTAAAAAGGGAAGAAGCGACAAGCGGAAATAACCAGATCTACCACTTCACATGAATACAAGATAGATGGTTGACAGAGCTGTCGCGCCAAGGACTGCATAACCAGTACTGTAGGCTCCCTTGACGGTCATAACTAAACTCATGTTAGCGCCAAGACGACCAAAAGTAGAAAGGGGGCCCATACATTTGCCCATGTCCCAAGCGAGATGGCGGAGGCCATTCCAAGAGTGGAATGCGAAAGGTGCGGCAAGGAAGACCTTTGCGGTAGTCTTCACATATTCAGGCAATCCAGCGACGAACTCTATGATATGTGCACTATCGAACGTGCCAGGCGCGACAAGGTACGCCAAAGAGAAACCGTATAGTACTGAGATGTACGTCTCAATTGGAACATCCATTAACTCCAAGGGCGTATAACTCACGTGCACTGAGAGCTCCACCGGTTGCACGATTGGCAATGGAACCGAGCCATGTCAATTGAGGCTGGTAGATGGTGAAATGAGGGCTGGAAGGCCGCTTCAAGCGTTGCTTGTTTAAGATCTCGTCGGACGCCGAAGGAGGGAGAGATTCCGTCTGCACTCCCCTACACAAACACTTGAGTCACTCATTCGACCGCATGTCTGAAAAACCGTTACCGCCTGGCAATCGCAGATCGCAACACGACCTGGTTTCTGGCTAATACACCCAGCTAATTAGTACTTTGAGCTACCAAAGTCGTGTTCGTTCACTCACCAAACTTGGGAGCGAGTGCTGCCCTTCTGAAAGCGGGACCAAGACCAACTGCACGAGTGGACATCATGGTTTTGTCGGAAATGTGATGGATGGCTGTCGAGTGAGAGTCTGTGACGGTGATAGACGGAACTCGGGTCGTGAGAACACTGTTCTGTTCCGCCTCCACGCCTTACAAAATCACACGCTTCTTTGAGTGCAGTTACGTAATCCCAAAACCTCAGAATCATCTCATCGAACTTCTCCCTTGGGCGCATCCCATGGCCCGCCTTTGTTTAAGTGTTTGGAGGTTCGTCGTGGAGGGTGGATGAGCTGCCAACGGGGCATACTTTCTATGACGGGAGTTTACCTTCCCCATAACATCAGGAGCCCCAGCAACTTTGTCCAGCGACTTCTCCTCTAGTTTCACCCCCATCAGTCTTTTCGTGCATGAGGAACGGGTCATCGCTGATTCTCACTATGTGCTACTGCCTCCGTAGAGGTCTCCCGGCGCCGTTGATATTCCGAGGTCATACGTGTTTGAGCATGGAGGGTAGATGATGATCGTGACATAGGGAGAGTGAGGAAGGAGGGAAGACTGGCGTCCTCAGCTGTTGCTTCGAGGAACGGATATTGGATAGCCCGGAGGGGAGTAAAACAAGATAGATGCGCCTTCTCCACCGCTGTCCGCAAGGCGCCTCACGACTATCTCCACTTGGGTGAATAACGAGTTGGTCGAGACGGAGCTTCTGTGCAGTACACTAGTGTCGAGCATGCGCTCATCGATGCTATCCTCCGTAACGATCAGGAAAACCCTATATATTACACATGCCCCGGCTGTCCAATTTCACGGGTTTGCACGATCCATTTGGGTGCACTTAATCATTAGTGTGGTCTGACACAAGCGAGCCAACCTACTAGTATGACAGGGATAAAGGTCGGAATATGATCTGACCTCAGGATGTACATTCCATAGAAAGACGATGTGAGTACTACAGTACTGATTGTATGTGGGTATGTATATACACAACGGGACGCAATAAAACGAGCACTGGCAAGCGTCTATCCCGACAGGTGTCTACCGTAACCAAGGGCAATGGAGAGAACAGAGTATGTGTGACTGATTCCATAGTGAGTGTCTGTCGAAGTAGTCACATGTAAGCCGGTTACTTACAGTACCGAAGACCTGGACATGTGATACACATACGCTATTGAGATTACTCATAGCTTACTCATATGCATTCCACTGCATTCTATGAGATTCTATACTTACTATACATAGTAGTATATCACTACAGTTTACTGGACTAAACTAGTAGATACCATGGTCCGTGCATAGACCACTCTAGTATAAATACTGAGGCCTTACGCCTAGTACCATAGGTCTCCAATATAGGAACATTCATTCCTATCTACCGATCAAGGTTACCTCAACAACCCTTTCCTGTCCTCGACAGTCTCTCAGTAAGGTGAGGCTCTCTCACCACTGCTGTGCTGTATCGGGATTTCCCCGATAGGCGCTGACAAGGGCGATGGTGACAGCAACGAGGGTACAACGTGGAGCAAGGGGTCCAATCCCACTAATGAGTGGGATGGCTGTGCATAAAGATGGGAACCTGATCCTGATTGAAGAGACGACAGGGGTTCGGTCGAGGGCGTGTTTGGCGTGGCGGAACCACGAGGCGGAGGCAGGGATGCTGAAGGCTGAGGGTAGGTGGGGGACTGGGAATCATTCCCCGAACCACTGAGGGGCCCGGAAGCCATCGTGGCGCGAGGGGAAGTGGTTTTACGTCGTCGGAGTTCCTGTATGACCGCCATTTCTTCTAAAGACAAAGTTTCCACGGAAGGGACGTAACAATTGTGTGGTGAGGGCAGTCCAAATGTAGGAAGCGCACTGTTGGACGATACGGACAATGATGCCGACGTGACGACGGCAGTGGATGATGAAGGTTCACGGAAGGCGACAAGGGACGAGTCCGCCGAAGGCGTGCGCTGGGGTGACGCATGGGGTGATACCGTTGAGGTCTCTTGGATGGTGATCATTTTGATACTCTCAGGTTGGTTTCGTATCTGAGAGTTACGCCTCGGGTTTTCTGACGAATGAGGTTGTGCACCCAGGCTTTCGCTGGAAAAACGCATGGCAGCGGTGCGTTGAGGTTGGGTGCGTATGACGAGATTACCAGCTAGGGTTGGTGCGTTTTCAGCGGCGTCACCCGTTTCGGGGTGCCCTGATTGGTTGTTTGTCGTAGCGCTATCATCTGCGGTCTGCGATGAATTCGCTCCTGTAGCAGCAGGTACCTCCTCGTCGGGATCCTCAGGTCTTCGGCAGTGGATGAGCGTGTATAAGAACTTCTCAACGGCGTTATACGTGGGAATTAGAACGACGACCCAGAACTAGATTCGTTGTAAGTGAGTTGTCCAGCGTTGCTGTTTTGTTACACGCACCACCCTGTCCCTGCCGGCTGCGACTTCCACTGGCTCGACAGTCTCTCGCACGGGACTCTGGGGGATCTGGAGGTGCGTGAGGTGGTCGAGACGGAGTTCAGATAGAGCAAGGACTTACCGCTTGTGTGGCGCCTGCTAGCCTGCGCGTGAAAACGTTCGTGAACGTGTCCCTGACCTTATTGAAGACCCGTTGGGGTTCGCGTTGCGGTGGGGCCTGCTGATTACGCTGTGCGACGTGCGGTCTCAGTCAGTATGGTTGAAAACATGCCAATGGGAGCGTGGACGCACGTTTGGAAGAGTATCCCAGAACGCGTCGAACCCCCTTCCATCATTTCGTGACCGTTCCGCTAGCGGAATTGCGGGTCGCTGTTGAACGGTTGTCAGGTATAGTTTTGGAAGGATAAATCCGGACTTTCGTATACATACATCGAGGAGGGATGAAAATGGTGGTGCAGACGACTGGATAAGCGATCAGCGCGTTGGGAAGACTATGCGCAAATGCGACGAAAACGAAACTGACCTCGGCTAGAGGATGTTCGACGGCAGGGGCCTCCCACAAGTAAACTTTTCTGTTGTGGCATCCCGTTGCAATGAACTTCCCCGAGGGAGAGTAGGCAATTCCTTGGACATTCCCATTGTGCTCCAATGGGACAATTTGCTCGCCTGTCGAAACATCGAATACGAAGGCCGTGCTGTCGTGCCAAGAGGAGGTCGCCAAGTGACTTCCCGAAGGCGAGAGTGAGAGTCTGATCCATTCGTCATCGTGGGCCTTCCACGTGCGTAGTTGTTCTCCGGTGTGTGAATTCCAGATCGTGATTTCGCCCTCACGTCCGCTGATGACGTATGTCCCGTCGGCAGTCCAGGCAACCGAGAGGGCCGGCGAATTCCTGATTGAGACGATTCCACTTCCAGTTTTAGCGTTCCATATTTGGAGGCTGCTTGCCCCTGAAGCGATCCTGTCTCCGCTCAGCGAGTAGCGAACACAGTAAACACCCGCACGGCACTTGATTGGCTCGAATTCCAGCTCTCCCGTCTCAACTGACCATACCCGCACAATCGAATCCAAGGACCCGGACACGACTCTGCTCGAATCGGGTGAGAACTGCACAGACGTCACGTCATCCTCGTGACCCTCGCAGACATGCATTGTCTCTCCTGATTCCCGACTCCATATCCGGACTGTTTTATCGGCGCTGCCGCTGACGACCATTTTCCCATCCCGAGACACATCTACGTCCCACACCGAGCCACTGTGACCGCGCAACACCTCCGCTGCTCCCGTCGTCCGGTTCCATATTCGAAGTGTCTTGTCATCCGAGCCTGTGACTAGTTTGTCTTCATCCGGGCAGAAGCGTACACAGCCAACCCAATCTTCGTGTCCCTCCAATACTTGCACCGGCACTCGGTCACTCGCGTTCTTCGGGGCCACCGACTGAGGCGAGGAGAACATAACGACGGGTGGAACGCTCGCGCTCTCCGAAGACACTGAACGCGACGAGGTAAGCATATCGACAGATGTAAGCACGAGTGGTTGGGTGACGGTGGTGAGCGTTGTAAGCGGTAGGAACGCTGAACTACGTTGGACGTGAAGAAATGATGGTTGTAAACCCCGTTGTTCGGGTGAGTTCGTTCAAAATAGTGCACCCTGCGCCTATCAGACGAGCACGTCAAACGCCTCGTGTCTGATAGACGCCCGCACTGCTTCCTTCCCGGCATTTGTGACGGCGTCGTATACCGCTTTCTACGTCCCATTTTCATTATCCTCACCCCTTTTTTTTATTTCTGCGTTCATGGCCATCTATCCCAGTTAGTGTTGCAGCTCACCACCAAACGGTTACAACATCTCAGAAAAGCCACTAATCCAATGTCTCACCGAATCACACAGCAATCTGCTCTGGACCATTCTCACAATCATATCTGTGGTCCTAGACGACGACCCAGCGCTTTGCGGGAATCCGTGTGCTCGCCGACTCCAGGTATCTCACCGTTCGGTATTGGCGTTACTATAAATCCATGAAACAGCGATCCCTATCAGATTACAGACAACGACAAAGGCCGATAGTTTCCTTGTCCAGAACTATCTGGAGGGTGTGCATGCCACTGTACTGAGCGGGATGATGAAATATGAGGAACCTACTGGACAGCGTGTGTCGTGTCTAGCCTGATCGGTTCATCATCGGGACGTGGTTTCAATGAACGGATGTGACATCATTGTTGTGGTTCTCGGTCACCGGTCACCGTCCAAACTGTCAGTGTATCCATCATATTGGAGACAATCAACACCTTCATCGTGATCTATTTGCCTTTTCGTGTTTGTAACGCGTCTGGTTGGATTGCAAGACAGCTCGTTCTTACCTTGAAGAACGGTGACAGTTCGTTCGTCCCGTGTGTAAGGTGTCCGATGTCAAACCAATCTATGATTGTCAATGAGACATGGTAGACCATCTATCACAGCGGAGGATCGAATAAATAGATGTGGAGACGTCTCAATGATATGTCCATGGTTACTCCAGCATCGTGAAGCGCGTTTCTCAGACCCAATTTCGCGATGAGGGACCTGCCTCCACAGCAGGCGAACCTGATTTAAGAGAAGAGGCTAGCTGGCGTCCAGTGACTGGCGTGCATTTGAGGGAGAGAGGGGGTTCCGCACCTGTGTCCAGCCCGTCGTAGATTCTATAGAAAGACGACGTGAATACTACAGATTATATGTGGGTATGTATACACAACGAGACGCAATAAAACGAGCACTGGAAAGTAAGTTATCTGCCCTGACAGGTGTTTATCAAGGGCAATGGAGAGGGCAGAATATGTGCGACTGATGCCGTAGTGGTTGTCCTTCGAACACGGATGAAAAAGTTCCGAAAAGATGTGCAAAGTCAGCTGTGATGATGTTCGCCAAGCACTCAATCGACTTCGTCGTCGCTTGCAGCTCCACGCAGTGTAAGCTGTGTGGCAGACTCCGAGGGTGCTTCGGCGCGTGGATTGTCACTAGGCGCCATCAGGTGCAGACCCAGTGACTGCACGGTAGCCGTTGGACGAGGATGGAGCGAGTGACGCAAGGGCGCTGATAAGGGCGATGGCGACAGCAATGAGGGTACGACACTGAGCAAGGGGTCCAGTCCTGCTGATGGCTGGGATGGTTGCACACGAATGTGAGAGCGCGCTTGAGAAGATATCGGGGACGCCGTCGATGATGTGCTGGGCGTGATGTGACCAGGAGACTGAGAAGGGGACATCGACGACCCATGGTAAATGTAGGAGTCGTGATCGTGTGCTGGACTGCTGAGTGGTGCAGTGACCATCCTAACGACAAGGGATTGATTTTTGAGGCGTCGATATTCTTCTACAAAAGCCCTTTCCTCCGGAGAGGACACGACCAACGGTGCTGTTGCCAGGTTTGCAGTAGATGTTGGAAGTTGGTAGGATGTGACGGTAGTAGAGGACAACGGCCCTGTCGACGGTGTGGGCTGCGGTGAGGCATGTGCTGATACAGTCGAAGTCTCTGGGGTGGCGACCATTTCGATGCTCTCGGGTTGGTTGTATACCTGAGAGTCGCCTACTGGGGTTTCTGACGGATAAGGTTCTGCATTTGTACTTTTGCCCGATAGACGCATGGCCGCGGTGTGTTGAGGTTGGGTGCGTATGACGAAGTTACCAGCCAGCGTTGGTGCGTTTTCAGGCCCATCACCCGTTTCGGGGTGTCCTGATTGGCTGCTTGCCGCAGCGTTATCAGCCGCAGTTTGCGATGAATTTGCTCCTGTAGTAGCGGGGACCTCCTCATCCGGATCTTCAGGTTTTCGGCAGTGGATGAGCGTGTATAAGAACTTCTCGACGGCGTTATACGTGGGAATTAAAATGACCACCCAGAACTAGATTCGTTGTAAGTGAGTTGTCCAGCTGTGTGTTATCATCAAACGAACTATGTTGTCCCGTCCCGCCGCGACTTCCACTGGTTCGACAGTCTCTCGCACGGGACCCTGGGGAATCTGGAGGTGTGTGAGGTGGTCGAGACGAACTTTGGACAGAGCAAGGACTTACCGCTTGTGTGGCGCCTGCTGGTCTGCGCGTGAAAATGTTCGTGAACGTGTTCCTGACCTTGTCGAAGACCCGTTGGGGTTCGCGTTGCGGTGGGGCCTGCTGATTACGCTGTGTGACGCATCATCTCGGTTAGTATGGTTAAAAATGGACGAATGCATGTGTATACGCACGTTAGGCAGAGTATCCCAAAATGCATCGAATTCCCTTCTGTTGTTCCGTGATGGTCCCGCTAGCGGAATTGCGGGTCGCTGTTGAACATTGAACAGTTGTCAGGTATACTTTGTGAAGGATAAGTTCGGACATTTGTGTACATACATCGAGGAATGATGAAAATGGTCGTGCAGACGACTGGATAAGCGGTCAGCTCGTTGGGAAGACTATGCATGAATGCGACGAAAACGAAACTGACCTTGGCTGGAGGATCTTCAACAGCTGGGGCCTCCCACAAGTAGACTTTGTCGTCCCTGCATCCTGTCGCAATCAACTTCCCTGAGGGGGAGTAGGCAATTCCTTCGACAATCTTATCGTGCTTCAACACAGCAATTTGCTCGCCGGTTGAGACATCGAATACGAAGACTGTGTTGTCGTTCCAAGCGGACGTCGCCAAGTGATTTCCCGCAGGCGAGAGTGAGAGTCTGACCCATTTGTCGTCGTGGGCCGTCCACGTGCGCAGTTGTTCTCCGGTGTGCGAATTCCAGATGGTGACTTCGCCCTGACGTCCCCCGATGAGGTGTGTCCCGTCAGCAGTCCAGGCAAGCGAGATGACCTCCGAATCTCTAATTGAGACGATTCCACTTCCTGTTTCAGCGTTCCATATTTGGACGCTGTCTGCCCCTGAAGCGATCCTGTCTCCGCTAGGCGAGTAGTGAACACAGCAGACCCAGCCATGGCACTTGATTGGCTCGAATGCCAGCTCGCCAGTCTCGACTGACCATACGCGCACGGTTTTATCGTCGGACCCAGACACGACTCTGCTCAAATCGGGTGAGAACTGCACCGACCTCACCCAATCCTCGTGACCCTCGCAGACATGCATCGTCTCTCCTTCAAGTTCCCCATTCCATATTTGGACTGTTTTATCGTCGCTGCCACTGACGATCATCTTCCCATCACGAGACACATCTACGTCCCACAACCAGTCAGTATGACCACGCAACATCTCCACTGCTCCCGTCGTCCGGTTCCATATTCGAAGTGTGTTGTCACTCGAGCCAGTGACTAGTTTGTCTTCATCCGGGCAGAAGCATACACAGTTAACCCAATTTTCGTGCCCCTCGAGAATTTGCACGGGTACTTGGTGGCTCGCCTTCTTCGAAGAGACCGACCGTGACTGAGACGAGGCAGACATAACAACGGATGAAACACTCGCGCTCTCAAAAGACACTGGACGAGACGAGGTTAGCGTATCGATAGATGGAAACGCGAGTGGGCGGGTGACGGTGGTGAGCGTTGAAAGCGGTAGGGACGCTGGACTGCGTTGCACGACAGGAAAGGGTAGTTGTAACACCGTTACGCAGGTGAGTCCGTTCAAAACATGTTTCCTGTGCACCCCGTGCCTATCAGACGAACACGGCAAACGCCTCGTGTTTGATAGACGCCCGTACTGCTTCTTTCACGACGTTTGCGATGGTGTCGTATACCACTTTCTATGTCCGCATCCATTATGCTCACGCGTTTCTCTCTGCGTACATGGCCATTTATCCCAGTCAGTGCTGCAGCTCCACAGGTCAAGCTAACTACCCCAACGTCTCAGAGAAGTCACTATAATCCGATCTCTCACTGAATGTGTGCTCGTCGATTCCAGGTATCCCACCATCCTGTATTCGGATTACCATAAGTCTGCGAAACAACGTAGAACGACAATATGCATAATATTACTCACAGCGACGAACGTCGATACTTCCTTGCCCAGAACTATCCGGATTCCGGTGCGTGGATACCACTGACGTATCCCTTGAATCTTGCGTGGTGGTGATCGTTTTCATTCACCGAAGTTCGTTACACTGATCGAGACTCGCCGACTCACCGACAACAGAAGCGCATTGCGCCGACGATTTCCACCTCCGGAATGAAGACACTGGCTGACAGATGTGCAAAGATATTGATATTGTTGGGATACCGAGGGAAGACGATGCTCAAACTGAGGTCAGTTCCACCCTTATTTATCTATCTCGTCACCCATACCATGCTTCATCCGCAGGATTTACTTGCCTCGTGTATGCCTACCCTCCTGCGTTTCTGACGGACTTTCTCTCGGACGACATTATGGTCAACGTTGCGGTTGACATTCTCCCTCTGTTTTCGGTCAGTTAATCCCAGATGTTTGTGGTCACTATACGCGACGTACCGCTGAGGGAATATACGTCACGCCCGTACATAGCTCGTCCATGTTTTGATAGCTGCTAAGGTACGACGATCAACGAATCGTGACGTGCTGTACTTCTGCATGGTTGACGCTTGGAAGTGACAACTGCTCGATGCAGCCGAAAACCCACGGAAACACGGTAATGAATCATGTGCGTACTCTAGACCCAAAGGGTAAGCAGGAAGCTGTGATTCACCTAATTTTTTTTTCAGGAAAAGGGTTCGTTTCCGCATGGCGTAGTGGACGAGCCGGATGCATAGGATCGTTCAGAATGAATTCGCACTGATCGCTGCATGCCGGAGTGAACTGCTAGCTAGGGTCCTTGGCGACCATCTTCAAACTCGCCGCATCATTACCTGCGGTTCTTCGCGCTCTCCATCTTGAGTGGTGTAATTGGCCTGGAAGTGATTTGTCGTCCGTGCACAGCACGCCTATCGGACACGGGGCTTGCCAGTGAAGCAACGGGTGCTGCAGTCGTCTTGCAGTTGCGTGCCATCGAAGCTATTCCTGGCGTCCTTCGTCATCGTAATCCACATTCTTCGTCCCTTCCGTGAGGCGGGACCAGTTCAGTGCAGTGACTTCTCAGTGCGTAGAAGGCCTGTTGAACGCGGACCTACGCCCCCCCCCTTCCGCAGCATAGATCGTGCGTGCTGAGTGGGTTCTGTCGGCTGGCAAATCAACATTCGGAACTGTGCAAGCTTTCTCGGAATCATCGTTACCAATGACAAGTCTACTGCCGCTTTACATCTGGTCACGAAGCCAAGACCATCGGATCCCAGCCTCACCTAAAGATTCTCGTTCGTTGTTTCCGAAGACAGACAGTCACCCATTCAGTTAACTTATCTTTCACCAGCAACAGAGCCCTAGGCGAGTTTGAGGGGCACGAGAGGCATCTGTGAATATTTGCGCGAGCTCTCTGTATATAAGCTGCGTGCCGTTCAACAAGAGCGTTAGATAGAATGGTATGACTGGTGAACACGAGGAGCAAATTCCCTATGTTTCTGCACATAATACAAACCTCGTGTGAATGAGAACATACATACAACAGAGAAGCTTGAAGTTCTAGGGCGCTGTGCGGCTCGTCTTGTATGTGGTCGTCCAGTATGAAGAACATGTGGTCTAGAGGAAGCCCCGCGAGGAACCAACCTTGTCGGTGATTGGTCGGGTTGAATGTGTCTGGGACATAGTCTTCCTCAATTGTGCACGGGTGTTCATTGCCTTTTGAAGAGAGGAACCGAGATATCCGCTAGGAGTCTAGGAAGACGGCTGAGCTGAGGAGCGCAAACTTTGCCTCGCCTCCCTAAACGACTTTGTGAATCATTGATGTAAATGGACACGACAGCACTCACTTTGAAGTATAATTGGATTCTGTAGAGCCACCGTGCACCACACGAAAGAGTATCGTATCAGTTGAGATGTATCGTTTTCCTCGTCAAATATCGCCCTGGTAAGAATCAGACTCTGGTAAATCGACACGCGGAAAAGGCTTGATATTCCCGCACTTCTTTTGCCAGTCTCCCGAGTCCCAAGTTCTCTGCTCCGAGTCATTGCCTACCCGACAACCTACTATGTGTGTGGTTCTAACGTACGAACGGTAGACGACTTGCATAACCGTCAATGGCAGGTGAACACAGACGATGCCGTTGATCTTTACAGGTCAATTACTCAGGCTGTGGACAAAGGTCTAGCTACATTTCGACAACTTGGAGAGAAGAAGCTAACTCTACATAATTACTGAACAGGCGCTTACGCTGTCATCCGACCCCGCTGGCACATATGCAAGTGCAAGTCAAGTCAAGGACCGCCATGTTCTCCTCGATAGTTCGACGGGAGAAAATAGCTCTAGGAAGCAGAGAGCAGCCAAAAAGGCTCGAAAACAAACCCAGGGGAACAGGAAAACATGCTACTGAAGCTGACGGACTGGAAGCTCGAGAAATGCGCCAAAGGTTTGTTCCGTAGGTTTGTCTATGCCAAGCCTCGAGCCGTACCATCTGGAAAAGACGGCCGTTGCCTCGACGACGATACCTCGCAACCAGCGAAAACGGGACTTGCATCGAGCTTCTCGCGGAAGGCTGTGGATTTAGATCGAAACTTTTGACCCTGCCGACGTCTCCTTATCTCTCGACGTTTATCATCCGGCCTTCTTTCCCTTCGTATCGATCCCAGCATCTCTTCGGTCCTCTGGAAATGGACCGTCGAACCATGGGTGAAAAGAGAAGGCACTTGGGGGGGAACAGCAATTGATCAGGTAAACGCAGAAGAATGTCATGCGAAAGGTGGACCTCCACACACCAACTTGAAAGGGCCAAGGGAACGCGATGGATCTTACCCTGGTATGGACAGTGAATTCGAGTGTAATCAGGTCTGTACCACACGGGGCCTGCTGCCCTTCGTTCTCATCAGCAGACTTTCGCTTCTTATCCATCCACTGGACTTCTTTATGCAGCTCCCGCCTCGCCCCAACGAGGTACACTTCTAGGACGTCGTGGACATCTCAGGGCAAACCTCTAGAGACAGACCGCCGGAGTTGCTTCCTAATGCGAACGTCCACGGGATGGCCTGTGGATCGAAATATTTCGAAGAAGTCGTCCGATCACTGCGATAGTGATTAGATTTTCCCCAGCCTTCGACCTTCTCTTCCCAACCCCAGAGCTCCCCCGTCGAGTCCGAAGATCCTTTCGCTATTGCTAAATTTACGATCGCTCTGGACGGGTTATCGGGTATCCATCTGTTGCAATAGCTTCCTGCCTCTTGCCTTGTTGGGAGGTGCCCACCGGAACTCATCGTCAGATTGGCTCCTCGAAACGCGAGTGCCGGTATCTCATTTAGAATGCGAGCTTCGCCAGAGCGTAGATGGAATCAAAGAAATGTCCCAAGCCAGCGACGAATCACCGCTCCCATCGGACAAGGTCGAATAACTCGAGAAGAGGCGAGAGAAATGTGCGGGACGATGACGGTGGGCTTGAGTCGCAGCTACGTTTACAGAGATCGACAAGGACCAGGCATGGAGCATGCCGTGTCTAGCTTGACCGATCGATCATCGGGGCATGGTCTAGATGAACGGATGTAAACATCGTTGCGGTTTCTTTCTCCCACTTTGCATAGGCCACTGTCCAAGCTGTCATTGTTTGCATTATATTGGAGACAGTCAGCGCCTTTGTCATCGTGTTCTTGCCTTGCCTCAGTTGGTTTCGTGTTTCCAACGTGTCTGGCTCGACTTACAAGGCAGTTCATTCATACCTTGAAGAAGGATGACAATACTCCCCCGGTGTTCGTCCTACGTTGAATCTAGGGTAAGCTGCCCGATCCCGAATTGATCTGTGATTGTTAATGAGGCAAGGCAAAACATTTATCGCAACGGAGGATCGAAAGAATATATTTGGAGACGCATCAATGTACAGTACCGGGGTGACATGGCCATGCACCCCTCCGTGGGACTAAAAACAAAACAAGAACAGATTCTGATACGCAGGGGGATTGATGAACAAGTCAAAGAACATGGGAGCTAATTTGAGTGAAGAGCCAGTG
>MU120993.1:0-14602 GCA_014904835.1 Paxillus ammoniavirescens | reverse complement strand
AGACACGACTCTGCTCGCATCCGCTGAGAACTGCACAGACTCCACCCAATATTTGTGACCCTGGAAGACGAGCATCGTTTCTCCCGATTCCCGACCCCATATTCGCACTGTTTTATCCGCGCTACGACTGACAACCATCTTTCCATCCCAGGACACATCTATGTCCCACACCGAGAAATCGTGACCACGCAACACCTCCACTGCTCCCGTCGGACGGTTCCATACACGAAGTGTGTTGTCGCCCGAGCCAGTGACTAGTTTGTCTTCGTCCGGGCAGAAGCGTAGACATATAACCCAATCTTCGTGCCCCTCGAATACTTGCACCGGAACTGGGTCACTCGCGCTCTTCGAAGCCACCGACTGAGACGAGGTGGACATAACGACGGGTGGAACGCTCGTGGTCTCCGCAGGCACTGCACGAGACGAGGTAAGCATATCGACAGATGGAGTGCAAGTGGGAGGGTGACGGTGGTGAGCGTTGTAAGCGATAGGAACGCTGAACTGCGTTGGACGTCAAGAAAGGATAGTTGTAAACAACGTTGTTCGGGTGAGTGAGTTCAAAATACGTTTCCTGTGCACCCTGCGCCTATCAAACGAGCACGTCAAACGCCTCGTGTTTGATAGATGCCCTCACTGCTTCCTTCTCGGCATTTGCAACGGTGCCGTATACCACTCTCTACGCTCCATTCATTTTGTTCACTTTTTTTTTCTCTGCGTTCATGGACATATATCCCACTGCCCAGTCAATGTTGCACCAAACCTCCACAAGTCAAGCTAACTATAATACCCCAACGTCTCAGAGAAGTCACTACAGTACGATCTCTCATCGGATGATACAGCAACCCGCTTCTGGAGCATTTTCACAATCATATCATTGAGCAATACTACTTTCTCGACAATCACTGGCTACGTGTATGTACGAAGGCAGGTGAACACAGATTCGATGTTCTTGATCCTTACAAGCCAATTATATCTGTGGGGAAGGTCTCTACGCTTCGACAACTCACCGAGAATTTGAGGCTAACTGTCCACAGAATCAGCTGACCATGGAAGAGCCCTTTAAGCTAATATATATTCAATAGGCTCTTACGCTGTCAGCCGACCCTGCTGGCACATACCCGGTCGAGTCAAGGACTGCCATGCTCTCCTCGAAAATCCGATGCGAGAAAGTAGATCTAAGGAGGAAAGTGCGACCAAACAGGCTCTTCGATAAGCCGTGGGGAACATGAACAAGTTCAAACTGCTAGGGAAAAAATGCGGCTGAAGCTAAAGGGTCGTAGAAGGTCGTGAAGAACGCTACAAAGTTTGTTCCATAGGGTTGTTTCTAGCGCCCACCTGATCCGTTCCATTATAGAGTCATTCTGTTCGTTTCCCCACATCAACTTGGGATGGCATATATGTCGGAGCCACTGGGACTAGCTGCGCCCGATTCCTTCTCGTGAGCTCCGGAAGGTACAATGCCCAGCTCCTCATCCACGCTCGTGAAGGGCAGATCTGTGTGGCTCCTGACAGGCAGTTGATTTACCATACCGCCAATATACGTGCCGCCTCACGTTTTTGCAGCGCGTCAAAGTCGGGATGCACGTCTTGTGATGTATCAGGGATCGTCACTCGAAAGGACCAAGTAAGGCGCCCGTGTCGTCAACGCGGTTCTTGACTCTTCTCGTGTCTGACCGGCACAGTCGTCCCAAAGCAAAACTCTATTTTTGCGCTTGCGATACCATTTGACTTGACGTTGTCGCCCTCAACCTCCAAATGGGAACCAGTTCAAGTGTAGCCAAGTTCTCAATAACCGCTTACGGTGCTGGATTGACCCTACACTGAATTTGACCTCCAAGACAACCAGGTCTGCTTCCGCTGTGCAGAGCGATCCAGTAGGAAATTCGAATCCAAAGACTCTGGGTACTACAGCGTGATTCTTCATGATGACAGATTCCATTCGGAGTCTGCAGTTTGCGCTGCATTGCATACTTGTCGTCTGGACCATTCAGCGCATTCTTTTTTTTTCCAGCCCAGTAGAGCCTCCCCTGACATGCTTTGTGGTGATTTCCACTGAAAATACTCTTGCTCTCCTCTTTGCGTCCATCGCCTAGCCTTCCTTCCCCTCTTATCCACCCTCGTATCTCCTTGGCACTCTGGTGATGGTCCCTCAAACCGAACGTGGAGTGAGAGGGTGCATTAATGGGGCAGCGGGAAGCAGATCGAGAAGA
The DNA here is from genome assembly GCA_014904835.1 of Paxillus ammoniavirescens. NCBI lineage: Eukaryota > Fungi > Basidiomycota > Agaricomycetes > Boletales > Paxillaceae > Paxillus > Paxillus ammoniavirescens. Next base: position 12,392 of record MU120993.1, on the reverse strand, counting down.
ATGTCACGCGAAAGGCGGACCTCCACGCCCAAACTTGAAGGGGCCCAGAGAACGCGACGCTCTTCGCATCGGTACTAACAGCGAATTAGAGGATGATCCGATTTGCATCACCCAGATCCAGGCTGCTGCCCTTCGTTCCCATCGGCAGATCTTTACTTCTTATCTATCCACTCGACTTCTTCACGCAGCTCCGAAGAACGGGCCACATTTCGAGGATATCGCGCGCATTTCATGGCATCGGGTGTTGGGGCAGACCGACAAAGCAAAGGCGGTCTCTCAGAAGGTGACGGGTAACTGCAGACCTCTGGGAGGAGCGTCCCTGCCATCGTTGCCCACGGAGCTATTCATTGTGGCTGCGATTGCGGGTGGCGAGGAAGATCGGTGAATTCTCGATCAAAAGTGCTTCCTTGACGGTGATCAGAGTCTCTTCCCACTGTGACGTCCACCTCAGGTGAACATGTGATGACGAAGATGGCGATGTCATTCGAAGACCAACCAACCGACCTGTCGAGGATCCAATCACCTAAGAGTTCCACCGTGGAGTCTGTAGATCATTTCGCCATTGGTTAGCACCCGTGGATATCCCTACAGAAGCTTTTGCGAACACATAGAACTAGTACACCTCTGCTAGCGTCTTCGCTTGTTGCGTTACGTCGTCAGATCGACTCCTCAAAACCCGAATTCGGAGATCTCGTTTAGACAGCTAGCTTCGCCGGAGCTACATCGTCGTCGCAGGTGAAATCAAAGAAATGTCCAAAGTCGACAACGAAGCACCGCTCCTATCTCTATCAGAGAAGATCGAATCAACTCGAGAAGAACCAGGAGAAATGTGCGAGGGGCACATATATGGAAGACGATGACAGTGGGCTTGAGCTGCAGCTCCGTCTCCGGAGACCGAGAGGGACAAGGCACGGAGCATGTCGAAATATGGGGGATTTATTGGACGGTCGTGCGCGGTGTCGGGCTTGACCGATTAATCATCGGGATACGGTTTTCTGTCTCTTACTTTCTTGCATAGGTCGGTGTCGTTCAAGTTGTCATCATATCAGAGACGGTCAGCGCCTTCATATTGTATGCTTAGTTGGTTTCGTGTTTCCAACGTGTCTGGCTCAAGATAGCTCGTTCATACCTTGAAGAACGCCGACAATGCTTGCCCGCATTGTCCGTCCCGTGTGCAATCCACGGTAAGATGCCCGATCCCGAATTAATCTGTGATCGTCGGCGAGGCAAGGCAGAACATCTATCGCAACGGAGGATCAAAAGGATAAATATGGGGACGTATCAATGCGCAGGACTGGGTGACATGACCGTATACTTCTCCTAGCTGGGACTAAATATAAAAAACGCAGACAGAGATTCTGATGCGCAGGAGAACTGATGAAAAAGACAAAGAAGTGACAGAGTCAAGCAAAAAAGCAACAGCGGGTTCCATCCAGCATCGTGAGGCACGTTGCTCATGCTCAATTTCGCGATGAGGGACCCGCCTCCACAACTGTCGAACCTAATTTGAGTGAAGAGCCGGCGTCATTAGCGACTTACGTGCAGTTGATAGTGAGAGCGTGGTCCGCACCTGTGTCCAGCCCGTCCCTCTCCACCAACGCCTAGTGCTTCGGATCATCAAATCGTCGGCGAAGCTGATCAAGCTGCTCCTGCATCCGTAAGAGGCCACGTTGAAGGTTTGTCACGTCAGCAGCAGTGGAGGCGGGGGAGGCCGTCGTGGCGTCGTCCCCTGGGGGTTCGCGGCGATGTGATGAATGTACAGAGTGTGGCGAGTCGGTGGCCTTGTTCGTTGGATCGCTGGGGGCGTTTTCCATCCTCTTTTCATTCGCCTGATCCTTGGCCTCAATCGAGTCTGAGATAAATTGCACGGAGCCAGATGGATGTCCTTGGGACGGGACGTTAGAGAAAGCAGAGTGGTCGGCTTGGGGATCAGTAATTGATTTAGAACCTCCTGAGGGCCCATTCTGCGTTGGATACGAACCCGCACCTGGCGGACCTATTTCGTGTCAAGAAGGGCCAGAGTTATTGGTGACTTGCATACAGTAGATGGCGAGAGGATGATGCGTACCTGTGGCCAGCCCGTACCTCTCTGTCTCTGCCTTCCGTATCGCAGCGACCGCATCGTCAAGCTGTCGGCGGAGCTGCTCGTTCTGCTCTTGTAAATGGAAGACGACACGTTGACGATCTGGTTCGTCACCAGCATGGGACGCCGAGGAGACCGTTTTGATGCTGTCGCGTGCTTCAACAACTGTATTGTCCACAGACGCCGTCTGATCCAGTGATTGCACGTCACCCGTTGTCGATGGCTGGTGAAGTGAGAGAGAGTGACGGGAGGCCGCTGACAACGGCGACGGCGACAGCAACGCGGGTGTGATATGGAGTATGGGGGAAGGTCCTGCATGAATGCGGGAGTGAGCCCGAGGAGATACCAGGAATGGCGTCGATGATTGGCTGGGCGTGACGGAACCGGAGGACAGAGAAATAGACGTCGAAGGCTCATGCTGAACGTAGGGATCGCGATCGTGCGCTGGATCACTAACGGGTTCGGCAACCACCCTGATGACAACAGATTTATCTTTGAGGCGCCGGTATTCTTCTATGAGAACCCTTTCTTCCGGAGAGGACACGGACAGCGGTGCAGATGATACAGGGATAGTGGACGATAAAGGGTCGCAGGGTGTGAGTGCAAAGGACGTCGAAGGTGTAGGACGCGATGACGCATGCGCTGATACTGTCGAGGCCACTGGGACGGTAACCATTTCGATGCATTCAGATTGGTTGTGTACCTGAGAGTTGCTGGCGGCGCCGGTTGCTGATGAACTGGGTTCTGCACCAGGTTTGTCAGCGCCAGATAGACTCATGTCAATGGTCGGCTTGGGTTGTGTCCTTATACAAGAGTCGTGTGATATGGGTGGTGATAAGTTGGGTCCTGTAGCCGCATTTCCAGCACCGTGAACCGTCTTGGGGCGCGTTGATTGATTGTCAGTCGTGGCGTTACCGGCCTGTGTTCGCGATGGATTCGCTGTGGTGCGTCGGTTAATAGGGGCGAATCCCCCGCCGTCCTGTGGGCCAGGTTTCCGACAGAAGAACATCATGAAGATGGCTGTCTTCACGGGTGTCCATACGATACGCTCAATAACGATCCAGAACTAGCTACGTCGTAAATGAGTTGTCCAGCGTTGTTGTTTCGTTACACGCACCACCCTGTCCCTGCCGGCTGCGACTTGCACCGGTTCGACAGTCTCTCGCACGGGACTCTGGGGATTCCGAAGCTGGGTCAGGCGATGAAGACAGAGTTCAGACGAAACAAAGACTTGCCGTCTGTGCGGCACCTGCTGGTCTGCGCGTGAAAACGTTCGTGAAGGTGTCCCTGACCTTGTTGAAGACCCGTTGGGGTTCGCGTTGCGGTGGGGCCTGCTGATTACGCTGTGCGACGTGCGGTCTCAGTTAGTATGGTTGAAAACATGCCAATGGGAGCGTGGACGCACGTTTGGAAGAGTATCCCAGAACGCGTCGAATCCCCTTCCATCATTTCGTGACCGTTCCACTAGCGGAATTGCGGGCCGCTGTTGAACGGTTGTCAGTGATAGTATAAAAAGGATAATGTCAGAAATTCGTGTACATACATCGAGGAATGATGAAAATGATGATGCAGATGACTAGATAAACGGTCAGCTCGTTGGGAAGGCTATGCGTAAATGCGAAGAAAACGAAATTGACCTTGGCTGGAGGATCTTCGACAGCAGGGGCCTCCCACAAGTAGACTTTTTCGTCGTGGCATCCCGTTGCAATGAACTTCCCCGAGGGAGAGTAGGCAATTCCGTAGACATCGGCACTGTGCTTCAATGCAGCGATTTGTTGGCCGGCTGAAATATTGAATACGAAGGCTGTGTTGTCATTCCAAGAGAAGGTCGCCAAGTAACTTCCCGAAGGCGAGAGTGAGAGTGTGATCCATGGGCCGAATTCCACGTGCGTAGTTGTTCTCCGTCGTGCGAATTCCAAATGATGACTTCGCCACAACGTCCCCCGATGACGTGTGTCCCGTCAGTAGTCCAGGCAAGCGAAGTGACCGACGAGTTTCTAATTGAGACAATTTCACTTCCTGTTTCAGCGTTCCATATTTGGACACTCTCTCCCCCTGAAGCAATCCTGTCTCCGCTCGGCGAGTAGCGAACACACCAGACCTCTCCACGGCACTTGATTGGTTCGAATGCCAGCTCGCCCGTTTCAACCGACCATACCCGCACAATCGAATCATTGGACGCAGACACGACTCTGCTCGAATCGGGTGAGAACTTCACCGACTTCACCCAACTCTCGTGACCCTCGCAGACATGCGTCGTCTCTCTTGATTCCCTATTCCATATTTGGACTGTTCTATCCGCGCTGCCACTGACGATCATCTTCCCATCCCGAGACACATCTGCGTCCCACACCGAGCGACTGTGACCACGCAACACCTCCACGGCTCCCGTCGTCCGGTTCCATATTCGAAGTGTGTTGTCATCCGAGCCCGTGACCAGTTTATCGTCATCCAGACAGAAGCGCACACACTTCACCCAATTTTCGTGCCCCTCGAATACTTGCACCGGCACTGGGTCACTCACGTTCTTCGAGGCCACCGACCGAGACGAGGACATAACGACGGGTGGAACGTTCGTCACCCTCACCACAGGACATGGGATAAACATATCGACAGATGGAGTGCAAGTGGGAGGGTGACGGTGGTGAGCGTTGTAAGCGATAGGAACGCTGAACTGTGTTGGACGTCAAGAAAGGATAGTTATAAACAACGTTGTTCGAGTGAGTTCGTTCAAAATATTCTTCCTGTGCACCGTGCCTATCAGACGAACACGTCGAACGCCTCGTGTATGACAGACGCCCGCACTGCTTCCTTCCCGACATTTGCGACGACGTCGTGCACCACTTTTCTATGTCCCCATTCGTGGTGCTCACGCGTTTTCTCTGCGTTCATGATCATCTATCCCAGTCAATGTTATAGCTCCACACCAAACCTTCACAATCCGAGCCAACTGCCCCAACATCTTGGAGAGGTCACTATAGTCCGATCTCTCACCGAATCACACACCAACCTACTTCTGGAGCAATCTCACACTCATATTGCGGTCCTAGAAGAAGATACAGCATACCGCTTCCCGAGAATTTGTGTCCTCGTCAATTCCAGATGTTTCACCGTGCGATATTAGGGTCACTATAAATGTGAAACAGCGCGGAACGACAATCTCCTCAAGGTCACAGACGACGACAAAGGCTGATATGTTCCTTGCCCAGAACTATCTGGAGGGTGCGTGCCACTCACGTATCCTCGAATCTCCCACGATGGTGATCATTTTCATTCACTGAATTTTATTACAGTGATTAAGATTCTTGATCACAGTTCTATCTACGACTCGCCGACAACCAAAAGCGCCTCCGTGGATGATTCCACCTCCGGTCCGAGAATACTGGCTGGCGAACGCGCAAAGATATTGGTATTGTTTGGATACCGAGGGAATATGATGCTCGAGTTACGGTGAGTTCCGCACTCATCTCTTTCATCATCTATACCATCCTTCATCCACAGGTTTCCGGCCTCGTGTGCATACTACTGCCCAAATGCAACCGAATCATTTACGTACCTGGTTTGCGCCCACCCACGACACTATAGTCAACGTTGCGGTTGACGTATCCCCTCTATTTTCGGTGAGCCGACCCCAGGCGTTCGTGTTCACTTCACGCGACGTACCGCATGAGAATATGTGGTACTCCGGTGGCTCCTTTATCCTTCGATAGCTGCTTAGATACGATAGGTGACCTGCGCTAATCTCGTATGATTGACGCTTGCTACCGATGTCCGATGTAGCTGAGAACCCACAGGAAATGCGGTAATGAACCCTAGACCCACCACGTAAGCAAGTAGCTGTGATTCATCTAATTCTTTTCACGGAAAGGGTTTGTTTCCACATGGCGTAATGGAAGAGCTGGACGAATCAGATTGTACAGGATGAAGTCGCCGGAATGAAGCAATTGGGTCTTTCGTGACCTTGTTTCAACTGGCCGAACCATAATCCGCGGTTTCTAACCTCTCGTCAGTGCACAGCACGCCCGTGGAGCACAGAGCTTGCCAAGGAAGCAATGCATTCTCCTGTCGTCTTGCGGTTGCGTGCCATCGAAGCCCTGGTTTCCTTCATCGGCCTGGCCAGATCATCATCCACATTCTTCGTTCTTTCCATGAGGCCGGATTGGTCCAGTGAGATGACTTCTATTCAGTGCGTAGAGGGCCTCTTCAACACGGACCTTGACACCTTACTTGTGCACACGGACCTTCGTCTTCACGGTCCCTCGCTCACCGGGCGACATTCCGAACCTTAGATCCTGCTTGTTCAATGAATTCCATCCATTGCAAGATCAATATCAGGAGCCGTGTATAAGTTTACTCCGAATCATTGTTGTCATGGGCCCGAGACCATTGGATCCTAATTTTACCTAACGGTGGTCGTTCTCCGAAGCGCGCTTGCGGGGCACGAAAGAGTCATCTGTGAAGAGTTGCGAGAGCTCTCTGTTAATGTGACCCTTCATATGCTGTGTACCGCTCAACATGGGACTTTTAGCCATGTTCTCGTGTGGTATTGGCATTATAGGTAGTGGTATGACCGGTGAACGAAGCACGGGTTCGTTGTTCCATGGAACGCGGGTATCCTAAGAGTAAGATAGGTACGCAGCCAGGCGCATCATGGAGTAGTCCTGGGAATCTAGACTGAGGGATCGTCAGAGGACACCACAATGAACTGATGAATATTTGAATCACCACCTGCAACCAGCTCCCATTCAAGATACCTATTAATACATCAAGCCGTGGCGGACTGGCAGCGCACCGAGTGTCCAGCGCGATAGGCACCCTCTGGGAGAAGTTCGGTGTCCTTGCAAATGTCTCCAGAATGGTCTAAGTTGGAAGCGGTCAGGCAACGATTCCTGCCCAGGACGGTCAAGTGCTGCCAACCAAGAGGAACGGTGTCGCGAGCACTTGGAAGAATAAACTCCTCCGCAGCGACCACAGTGTAATTTGGTTGATATTTCACAAAGGGAATATCGCTCAGACCAGCAAGTCGAGGGGGCTGTAACCAGCATATGACTCGGGGGCATCAATCAAATTCTACCCTCTCGAGTTTTCGAGCTGAAAAGGATTAGAATTTAGGCTACAAATCAAAATTAGGAGCTTTTCCAGTACACACCACTTTAGCAAGTCCGCGTGACGAGACAATCCCCCTTGCATGAATGAAAGCATACAGCAGAAAAGCCTGGAGGGCCAGGGCACCGTGCAGCTCGTCTTGTATGTGGTCGTCCAGTGTGAATAACGTGTGGTCTAGAGGAAGTTTCACAACGAACCAAGCTTGTCGGTGATTGGTCAGGTCGAATATGCCTAGGACACAGTCTTCCTCAATTGTGCACAAGTGTTCATTGCCTTTGAAGAGAGGAACAGAGATATCCACTAGGAGTCTAGGAAGACGGCTGAGCTGAGGAGCGCAAAGTGCCTTGCCTCCCTAAACGACTTTGTGAATCATTGATGTAAATGAACACGACAGTGCCACCATCGCCCTCACAGCTGCTATTACAGATGACGAGGGAAGTCGGCGGCTTCCTGCTCGAAACGAAATGCGTAAAACCTCCAGCGACAGGCCGCTTCCTAATGCGAACGTCCAAGGGATGGCCTGTGGATCGAAATATTTCGAAGAAGTCGTCTGATCACTATGATAGTGATCAAAATTTCCCCAGCCTTCGACCTTCTCTTCCCAACCCCAGAGCTCCCCCGTCGAGTCCGAAGATCCTTTCGCTATCGCTAAATTTAAGATCCTTTGAACAAGTCATCGGGTATCCGTCTGTCAGCTTCCCGCCTGTTGTCTTGTTGGGAGGTGCCCGCCGGAAATCGTCGTCAGATCGACTCCTCGAAACGTGAGTCCCGATAGAGGGGGGACATATGTGGAAGACGGTGACAAGGGGCTTGAGCTGCAGCTCCGTCTCCGTAGACCGAGAGGGACAAGGCACGGAGCATGTCGAAATATGGGGGGTTTATTGGACGGTCGTGCGCCGTGTGGAGCTTGACCGATTGATCATCAGGACATGGTTTTGATGCATCGACGTAACATCACCATCGCGGTTTTCTGTCTCTTACTTTCTTGCACAGGTCGGTGTCATTCAAGTTGTCATTATATTGGAGACGGTCAGCGCCTTCGTCGTCATACTGCATGCTGAGTTGGTTTCATGTTTCCAACGTGCCTGGCTCGACTTCAAGATAGCTCGTTCATACCTTGAAGAACGCCGACAGTGCTTCCCCGCATTGTCCGTCCCATGTGGAATCCACGGTAAGATGCCCGATCTCGAATTCAGCTGTGATTGTCAACGAGGCAAGGCAGAACATCTATCACAACAGAGGATCGAAAGAATACATATATAGACGTATTGATGTGCAGTACCAGATGATATGTCTGTGTCCCTGGGACTAGAAACAAACCACGAACAGAGTCAAAGAACATGGGAGTTACAAAGTCAGAGAAAGAAAAAAAAAACGGGGTCTATCCAGCATCGTGAGGCCCGTTCCCCGTACTCGAGAGTCAAATTCGCGATCGGGGACCTGCCTCCACGGCTGGAGAACATATTTTGAGCGAAGAGCCAGCGTCATTAGTAACTTGCGTATATTTGATGGTGAGAGTGGTCCGCACCTTTGTCCAGGCTGTCCCTCTCCACCGCCGCCTAGTGCTTCGGATCATCAAATCGTCGGCGAAGCTGATCAAGCTGCTCCTGCATATGTAAGAGGGCACGTTGAAAATCTGCCTCATCAATAGCATGGGAGGCCGTCGTGGCGTCGTCCTCTGGGGCTTCGCGGCGATGTGGTGAATGTACAGAGTGTTTCGACTCAGCGGCCTTGTTCATTGGATCGCTGGGGGTGTTTTCCTTCCTCTTTGCACTAGCATGCTCCTCGGCCTCTATCGAGTTCGAGATAGATTGCGTGGAGCTGAAAAGATGTCCTTGGGACGTGACGTTAGAGAAAGCGGAGGGGTCGACTTGGAGATCAGTAATCAACCTAGAGACTCCCGACGGCCCATCTTGCGTTGAAGAGGGATCTGCACCTGGCGAACCTAATTCGAGTCGAGAAGAACCGGAGTTATTGGTGACTTGCGTACAACAGATGACAAGAAGATGTTGCGTACCTGTGACCAGTCCGTCCCTCTCTGCCTCTGCCATCCGTATCACAGCAACCGCATCGTCGAGTTGTCGGCGGAGCTGCTCGTTCTGCTCTTGTAATTGGAGGATGTCACATCGACGATCTGCTTCGTCAGCAGCAGAGGATCCCGAGGAGACCATTTTGATGTTGCCGCGTGCTTCAACAACTGTATTGCATACAGGCGCCGTCAGGTCCAGTGAATGTACGTCACCCGTTGTCGATGGCTGGTGAAGTGAGTGAGAGTGACGCGAGGCCGCTGACAACGGCAACGGCGACAGCTGTGCGGAAGAGACATCGAGTACGGGGGACAGCCCTGCATTAATGTCCAAGCGTGTTGGAGGAGATATTGGAAGCGGCGTGGATGATGCACTGGGCGTGACGAGACCAAGAGACTGAGCAGGAGACGTCGACGACTCACGGTGAATGTAGGAGTCGCGATCGTGTGCTGGACTGCTGAGTGGTTCAGCGACCATTCTAACGACAAGGGACCGATCTTTGAGGCGTCGATATTCTTCTACGAAGGCCCTTTCTTCCGCAGAGGACACGATCAGCGGTGCTGTTGCCACGTCTGCAGTAGACGTTGAAAGTCGGTAGGATGTAGCGGTAGTAGAGGACAACGGCCCTGTCGACGGTGTGGGCTGCGGTGAGGCATGTGCTGATACCGGCGAAGTCTCTCGGATGGCGACCATTTCGATGCTTTTGCGTTGGTTGTGTACCTTAGAGTCGCCCACTGGGGTTTCTGACGGATAAGGTTCTGCACCTGGGCTTTCGCCCGATAGACGCATGGCCGCGGTGCGTTGAGGTTGGGTGCGTTTGAAGACGTTACCAGCTAGCGTTGATGCGTTTTCAGGCCCGTCACTCGTTCCGGGGTGCCCTGATTGGTTGCTTGCCGCAGCGTTATCAGCCGCAGTTTGCGATGAATTCGTTCCTGTAGCAGCGGGGAACTCCTCATCTGGATCCTCAGGTTTTCGGCAGTGGATGAGCGTGTATAGTATCTTCTCAACGGCGTTATACGTGGGAATTAAAACGACAACCCAGAACTAGATTCGTTGTCAGTGAGTTGTCCGGCATTGTGTTATCATCAAACGAACTATGTTGTCCCGTCCTGCCGCGACTTCCACCGGTTCGACCGCCTCTCTCACGGCACCCTGGGGAGTCTGAAGGTGGGTGAGGTGATGAAGACAGAGTTGAGACGAAACGAAGACTTGCCGTTTGTGCGGCATCTGCTGGTCTGCGCGTGAAAACGTTCGTGAACGTGTCCCTGACCTTGTTGAAGACCTGTTGGGGTTCGAGTTGCGGTGGGGCCTGCTGATTACGCTGTGTGACGTGCGTGTCGTCTCGGTTAGTATGGTTAAAAATGGACGAATGGAAGTGTATACGCACGTTAGGCAGAGTATCCCAGAACGTGTCGAATCCCCTTGCGTCGTTTCGTGATGGTCCCGCTACTAGCGGAATTGCGGGTCGCTGTTGAACGTCGAACGGTTGTCAGTGATAATTTGGGAAGGGTAAGCACGGAGATTCGTGTACATACATCAAGGAGTGATGAAAATGATGGTGCGGACAACTAGGTAAGCGGTCAGCTCGTTGTGGAAGACTATGCGTAAATGCGATGAGAACGAAAAGGCTGACCTTGGTTGGGGGATTTTCGACGACTGCGGCCTCCCACAAGTAGACTTTGTTGTCTTCACCTCCCGTCGCAATAAACTTCCCTGAATAGACAATTGCTTTGACATTCTTATCGTGTTTCAATGCAGCAATTTGTTCGCCGGTTGAAATATCGAACACGAAGGCCGTCTCGCTCCAAGAGGAGGTCGCCAGGATACCCGGAGGCGAGAGTGAGAATTCGACCCATCCGTCGTAAGCCTTCCACGTGCGTAGTTGTTCTCCGGTGTGTGAATTCCAGATCGTGACTTCGCCCTTAGCATGTCCCCCGATGACGTGTATCTCGTCAACAGTCCAGGCAACCGAGATGGTGACCTTCGAATTTCTAATTGAGACAATTCCACTTCCAGTTTCAGCGTTCCATACTTGGACACTGGATGCCCCTGAAGCGATCCTGTCTCCGCTCGGTGAGTAGCGAACGCACCAGACAAAGCTATCGCACTCGATTGGCTCGAATGCCAGCTCGCCCGTCTCGACTGACCATACCCGCACCGTCGAATCCCAGGACCCAGACACGATTCTGCGTGAATCGGGTGAGAACTGCACCGACATCACTTCTTTCTCATGACCCTCGAAGATATGCATCGTTTCTCCTGTTTCCTGATTCCATATTCGGACTGTTTTATCACCGCTGCCACTGGCGATCATCTTCCCATCCCGAGACGCATCTACGTCCCACACCGAGCCACTGTGACCACGCAACACCTCCACCGCTCCCGTCGTCCGGTCCCATATTCGAAGTGTGTTGTCAATCGAGCCACTGACTAGTTTGTCTTCACCCGGGCAGAAGCGTACACAGTTAACCCAAGCTTCGTGCCCCACGAATACTTGCACCGGCACTGGGTCACTCACGTTCTTCGGAGCCACCGACAGAGACGAGGACATAACGACGGGTGGAACGTTCGTCATCTCTGAAGACACTGGACGAGACGAAATAAACATATCGACAGATGGAAGTGCAAGTGGATGGGTGACGGTGGTGAGTGTTGAAAGTGGTAAGGATGTTGGGGGCTACTTTGGACGACAGGAAAGGGTAGTTGTGAACACTGTTGTTCTGGTGAGTTCGTTTCCTGTGCAACCCGTGCCTATCAGACGAAAATGTCAAACGCCTCGTGTCTGATAGACGCCCGCACAGCTTCTTTCCCGACGTTTGCGACAGTGTCGTACAACTTTTCTATGTCCCCACTCAATACGCTCACTTCTTTTTTCCCTCTACGCCCATGGCCATCTATCCCAATCAATGTCACCGTTGCAGCTCCCCATCAAACCTTCACAATTCCAGCCAACTATCCCAACGTCTCAGAGAAGTTACTATCGTCCGATATCTCACCGAATGTGTGCTCGTCGATTCCGGGTATCCCACCATCCTGTATTCGGGTTACCATAAGTCTGCGAAACAACGTAGAACGACAATATGCATCATATTACACACGGCGACGAAGATTGTGTCGAAATAGTCACATGTAAGCCGGTTACTTACAGTACCGAAGACCTGGACATGTGATACACA
>MU120992.1:64439-75736 GCA_014904835.1 Paxillus ammoniavirescens | reverse complement strand
CGTCGGGATTCCCGAAAACCCGACGCTAGTCCGTTTATATCTATCCCGGACTTTCAGTATATAAACCCCATGTAACTCTCCTATAGTTCTTTAGTTTGAATATCAATAAGATCCCAATCCCGTTACCCCTTACTCCTCTGAATCTTCCTCTTAAGTTCTTGAGTTGATCTCAGGACTTATAAATCTGACCCCCCTCCACAAATCAAGGGACAGGACTTGTACAGGGGCGCAACATACAAGTTGAAGCCAAAGTCCCTACCCCCTCAGACACATTCCGGACCTCCCATTCCCGATACCCGATTACCTGATCCTTCGGGTTTGCTCCGGACCCTTCGGGATTGAATCAGTTTCTGACACCAGCAGGACAACTGGTCTGAACTCCTTCCCTTGGCAGAATTCGTGTACAACAACACTCCTAGTGCTACTACTGGAGTATTCCTGTTCTTTGCTAATAAGGGTTACCACCCAAACATCTCTGTCTACCCCAAGTCATATGTGCAGGTGGATGATGGTGTTGACGGTGTCGGTATCGACGTACGGGCCTCAGTGCCCTTCATCCTTGGTAGTGGTGGCCCTGGGACACTCTCCCAGTAGCCCTGTGCTGTTTCCATCACATCTGTTTGGTCCGGGAGGTTGTTGACTTGACCGTATGGTATGGTGCATACTCCATACACTCGGGCTCTGCTGACATTTGTAGGTGGCGTCTTGAGTTGTCCTCGGTGACGTGGCAGGTTCGTGAGGTGAGTGGGTCGGTTGGTGTCATAGGGATGTGGTGCGGGTGGTCTAGGTACGTGCTTTGTGACATCCGACCTACTGTGGCTGGTGCCACTCGTTGGGCTACCCGTGTCATTCGTTCGGCCATCTCATGGGCCGTCGTCCACGCCGTTCTGGTCCTCTGCCTCACCCTCGACTTCTCTCAACTCAACTCCTTTGTCCCCTCAACTCAACTCCCTCAACTTGTCCATCTCAATGCTTTCGACTCTCAACTTGACCCTCGACTTGTCAACTCGCCCTCGTTCCCCCTCCTCCTCATCAGGGGGCTCTGTGGGCTCGTTGAGACAGCGTTCATCGCCATCTGGCATGCCCACAGGGTCCTTTGGTGTTTGCTGGTCGTCATGGTCGTCCTTGACGTTGTTGTTGTCCCTCTCGACGTCTTCGGTCTTGATGTGTAGGCTCGCCTGCTTACTTGACTCCCCCTCGAGCCATATGCTCGGGGGTACCTTCATCTTGCTGCCTGGGTCGTGCATGGCGTCTGCACGTCTTCGTGCAGGCGTTTTGTTCGACTTCGTGTCGTCGTCGTCGTCTCATCGTTCAGGGTAGTGAGGTGGAGGTGGTGCTGGTGGAGGTGAGAGTGGTGGAGGTGCTGGGTGATGGGGAAAGGGTGGTGGTTCTGGGGGTAAGTCCCCAGCCTCATTCGAGGTGTACTGACCGTTGGCATTGGCGTTCATCGCCGCCATTCGTCGTTCCTCCCCCTCATCCATCGTCCCTTCGACCTCCCTGGTCTCCTGACCTTCCTGGTCACCCCTGGTCTCGTCCTTGGCCTCTCAATGCCTTCCAGTCGTTGTCCTTCTCCCCGACCTCATCTTCACTGACTCACCATGGGGGTTGTCCCTCTGGGCTCTGCACGGCGTCATCGTGCTCATGCATGGCCGTGTCGTGCTTGTGCACGACGACTTCGTCTGGGTGGAGAGGTGGGGTTGAGTTGGGTACGACGTACTTGTGGTGGACATTCTCGTCCCCACCATTGTCGTCCGAGCTGGGAACTACATTCCCACTCGCCCTCTTGACCCTCTCACCTATTTCCCCCTTCGAGTCCTCGTTCGACTCATTTCGCAGTCGTTCCAGGTGCGTGGCTGCTTCGTAAGTGTGCCCACTCGATTGCTGACCTTTCTCCCCCTCGAGTGGCATGCTCGGGGGTGGTAGTAGTTCATCTGGGTTGGGGGCTGGTGGGATTGAGTCGGGTATGGCGTTCTTGCTGTTCTTGCTGGGATCTATGATCCCACTCGCCCTCTCGTTCCTGTCACCCTTCTCCCCCTCCTTCGACTCAACTCCTTTGTCGACATTGTTTGACTCGTTTGATGGTTCGTTCGACTCACATGGTGGTCCGTACGACATGCCCACTGGCTTCATCGTCCCTGCGCCTGTTGCATTTGGGTTCGAGGGGTCAGTGGCCTCGACGTGGGCCATCTGGTGTGTCGTCTGGGTCGTCTGGGGCTCGACGTGGCCGTGGTGGACATTGTTGTCTGCCCTACACCCTCGACTCCTCGACTGTACTTCCCTCCCCTGGCTCCCTTCGCCATCTTCACGTGTTCGACGTGTCCCGTTACACAGTACGTGGCCGTTTCGTTGTTGTTGGTCGGTCAGTCGTTTCGACGAGGGTGTCGGCTGCTCGACTTGCATGGTGGGAGAGGTAGGAGGTGGGGTTGGTGACTCAGAGTGGTGGTGGTGAGGTGGTGAGTCAACTCGAGCCCTGGGTAAGCTTCCCTGGCTGCTCGTGGGCTTGACGAGGCTTATGCCGCCAGTCCGTTGGTCCGTGGCACCTTTGCCCGGTCCCGTCGCTGTGGCTGCCTTCTCATCATCTCTCCCCCTCGACTTTCTCCCCTCCTCACCTTCTCCACACCCTCTTTCGACTCTTCCCTGGCCATTCATTTGGCGTTCATGCTGACGGCTTGTGTTGCTGCTTGGTACGTTGTGTAATCATCTTCCTCTCGACCTGTTGCTGACTACGTTGTGACATGACATGTCACGAACGTCGTTGTGTGTGTGTATGCGGTCATCAGATGAGTCGAGTGAGTACGCAGCCACTCATTTGCTGCTGTTACTCCGAGTTTCTTGTACCATCGTAGTAGCTGTAGTCATAGTCATAGGCTTGGACTTCTCAAATAGAATTCTAAGTTGCAAGAAAAAATAATGTGCCGAGTTTTTGAATAGGGATTTGGGTCCAAGTTCGTAGATGATGTCGTCGGGGATGGTAGTGGCCAAGAGCTGCTTTGCTCTGCTGTCTCGCTTACTCCATTCCGACCATCCGCTCTCGTGTACAGGCGGTGTTTCAGTGCCATCGTAGTGACCCGTTAATCCTTTGTACTTCAACTCATGAAGTATTGAGTCTTGGTATGTAGTCCAGTTCCGTCCATCAACTGTGAGCTCCGGAATGTCGAGCACTTCGTCCAAATTGGCCATTTTGTGGGAATTTTGACTGTTGTGAGACTGGCCCTTTTCAAGCCCACTGAGCGGGGCTCATAACCTATTGAATAGTAAGTACTCAGTGGTTGGGGAAACCAGCTGAGCTTACCTATTGAATAGTAAGTACTGTACTAAGTAGTCAGTACTACTGTAGGTAGCTCTATAATAAGGGTACTCACCTCAGTGGTTGGGGAAACCAGCTGAGGTGTAACTACTACGGTGTACGGGAATGTACTATGTGCTTATGTAAGCTAATAGTGTAGTTTGAATATCCAACAGAACCCACTGACACTAGATGATGTCCTGCTCCTGATTTCAAAATAGGAGATCAAATCTTCGTCAAAGCCAAGTACTTCCAATCCACCCAACCCTCTAAGAAGTTGTCCGACAAGAACTTGGGTCCTTACCTGATCATTGCTCAAGTCAGATCCCTTTCATTCACCCTCAGACTCCTGGACTCCATGCATGCAGTCCACCCCATTTTCCATGTTTCCCAGTTGGAACCCGCTGTCCCTAACACCATCCCAAATCAGACCCAACCCCCACCTCCTCCAATTGAAGTCGATGGTGAACCCAAATACAAGATTGAGGAAATTCTAGACTCCAAGATCAACTGTTGAGGTCGGAACTGCCAACTCCTATACCTCGTCAAGTGGGCTGGTTATGAAGGGACTGACGAAGAAACATCCTGGCTATTGGCCACAGAACTAAGTCATGCATCTGAGTTAGTCTCAGGCTTCCACTCCACTTATCCAACGAAGCCTGGACCGCTACCCCCATTCTAAATCCAAAATGTTGAGGGTACATTGACACATATATTGGACTATGATTACATTGTGTTTACGGAGAAGCCGAGAAGAAGATCGGACACCCTTATACTAAACTATTTCAATGTCCCTGTCTACATCTTTGTCCTCCTTGTCTCCAACCTTCCCCTTGTTGTCTGAAATGTCTATGCCCTCGTCCTCATCCACCACTCTCCCTTTCCCTTTTCCCTTCAGGTTGGCATTTGCCTTGCCCTTCCCTTTCGGGTCGGACTTCACCTTCCCTTTTCCTTTCGGGTCAACTTTCTTTGATCCTGACTCATCACCAACCTTGTTGGATCCTCCGACACCCAACCCCAAACCCAAACCCAAACCTCCCTGCCTCACCACCCTGTCCTGGAGATACACTCTTGCAAGAGCCTGTGTCCTGACCCTAATGCCCCCAAGCTCGTGAATCAACTCCTATTGGAATCCCAAAGTGGCCACCATCTCCACCTTGTACTGCTCAGTGAATGCCATGATGGCCTCCACCAAAGCCCCGAGGGCATCCTCCCTCTCCTCCCCTACTTCATCAGCTCCTTTGTCACCCCTGATTCCATCATTGCTGCCCTTCTCCCGATAGTCGGGACTCCCCTGTCTCCCATATTTCTACTTCTTCCCACCTCAGGGAGACGTGAGGTCGATGGTTTGCCTCTTCTTCTTCGGCTGCATCCCAGGTTCCTGACATATGATGTGTGGTACTCTGCACTGAAAGCAGGTATGGGACTTCTTTAAACTAGGTGGGTCGCACTCTATCTCCAGTCAAGTACAGTTCACACACAGGCTTTCAGGGCCAGGCTGCCAGGCCACTATAGGGAACTGCAGTTCCCTACTGCCACAGATGTCATCCATACAGGTTTCCAGCTACATATACCAGCATCACATCGTGTGCAGGACTGCACAAGACCTCAGCTGGTTTTCCCACACTATCCAGTGCTCACCCAATACATCTTATGCTATCCTACCCTCGCCCGAGCCATGGGCAGCATCATCCTGCCCTGCGCATTTGCATCTTGCCCCTACTAGCATTGTCCAAGCATTCTGCACATGACTGCACAAGACCTCATCCAGTTTTCCCATGCTACCTGGTGCATATCTGGAGCATCTTGCATCATCCTATCCTCAGCCGTGCCCACGGTTATCCCATGTGCCCACCAGTTCTGTCCACCCGAGCCTTATTTGGTATGTGTCCATTATGGTTCTGTCATGTCTTGGGAGATTCCAAGACTATATAAGGACATAACTAGCCTTTGTCCTGTATGAATCCCTCATCACCCAATCAACCTGCTGTTGAATCTGCCCATTAGTTTCCTTCTCTGTGCGACAGCTGTGCACCCAGCGTTTTCTAAGTATCATTAGCGTATCTGATGCACCCATCATAGGCCAGCATCCCCTAGCGTGGGGAAGCCTATATCACGACCCAGGGACATCTGTCACGACATTCCTTGCTATTTCTTTGCCCATTCCTTGCCCATCTGTGTGCATCCTTGCCCATCCTTTCCCTTCTGTGCACTTTCTGCCTGACCCACCAGCCAGGTTTCCCATTTCTCACACCAGGGACACCCCTTGTGGTTAGAGCTCACCTTGAGCACTTCTCAGAGTGTGCTGAAAAAAACTTAGTCCTTCCCAGGGGTTAAGTGGTCAGAACAAAGGAAAGAATGAAAAGAAGGGTGCAATAAGTTCTACCCTAAAGGGATTCACTGGTGAGTGGAACCCTGGAAGGGTGAGTCCGTTGGTCTGAAGTATGGCAGGTTGAGAGATAGAAGTGACCCAGGTTTGTCCTGTAGTGAGCAAGTGGATAGTGAGTAGTGGAATACAGGGTGGGTGTTACAATATATTAGTTACCCCCTATCTTTTTCTTTCTTTCCGTGACCTTCTGTATCTTTCCGTGACCTTCCATATCTTTCCGTGACCTTCCATATCTTTCCGTGACCTTCCGTATCTTTCCGAACTATGACTCATCACTAGCTCAACCCAGTTGCCATCTTAGGTAGCCTCTCCTAGTCTACCCAGCATATTCCTAAGAGGCTATGTCTTCTGTCTCCTTCTATCATGTTCCGGCCAATGGCCTTATTCCCTCTTCCTGGTCTGTGTGCAACCACAGACCCTTTATATATCTGTCATTATACACACTTGTACTTTAGCTATTCTATGCAATCATACATTGCATTCAAGACACTTCTACTCCCAAGGTCTCAGTCACCTCTGACGACTGCTGATATTCTTTGACAACCAAGTATAGTTCGTTGCTGACCATGACTGTGACTAGAAAGGTCGATTGTTACCTTGGTCGAGCACACTAGTGTTGCTCCACGTAACAGCGGGTTGTGCTGCAGTGGGTTCGTTGTTGTCGTTCTTACTTATGCTTGGACCTTAAGTGCATGGTGACAGAAGATGAGATTCAAAATGATGAAGTACAGACTTTTATAGTCCAGGCATACCTGTTACTGCGTCAAACAAAGTCAAAACATAAAGGATAATGATCCAGGCAGGTTGGGTAACAGTATAAGGCCATAGACAGGCGAAGAAGCTACATACATGGACAAATGGGGCTCACGGCCAAGACTTACCAACACATTGAAATGGACAAGGACGGACCCAGGTAGTTGAAGAGCGCTGAACCTGTAAGTGAAAGCAGGTTCCGTGGCTAACAAGGCACAGGTGAGAGCGGTTGAGAGCGGGTTGGGTGTCAGATTGTATGAGTCGTGGATAGAGAGTCGAGGGAATGGATTGTGACATTAAAAGAAGTTGGTACAATGCCGGATGCGCAGACAAAGGACGCTTGCAGGCATAGGGAACATCAGTTCCCTACAGTGCATCCCCTACAGGATGAGCACATTGCACCCCTCACACACATCTGATCCTGTAGCCCTATCCAGGTAGCTTGGTCACACACAACTGGAGCCCACCACGAGGGGATCCATCTGAGTTGACAAGAGGAACACACTCTCCCATCCCTTCAGTCCCTTCACCCTCCATGGAATCAAAAATTTCACCCCCTTCTGAGTCTCTCTGCTTTTCCATCCCTATTTTGCCCAAGGCTCATGCGCCCTCCCCTGACATATCTATATTTGGCCACAGCTCCCAACATTCAGCAATACCTGTCACCCTTCCCGGAACTCCCAAATCTATTGTCCCTATCTCACCTGAGGCTCTCAACCCTGCCCAGGTACCCTTGCATCTATCCCAGTTGCCATTTTGGTCCTCCAGGTTCACCCTGCAGCACAGTCACCACACTGCAAAGTGTCACAAGTCCCCCTATGTCCACCCACATCCTGCCCCTGCTCTACTGAGGCACTTCTGATGTGCCAACGTTCCATGGCAAAGCATCCAGGCTGCTTCCACACTACTTTGAGGACATTGACTTCCTTACCACTCTCCACAGATTCTCAGATGTGGCCAAGATCAAGACTGCTATATGGTATGTGGACATAGAAGAGGCCAAGCTATGGGAAGTCATACCCGAAGCATCCAGTGCTGACTGGGAGGCCTTTATCAAGGCAGTCAAGGCCTACTACCCTGGATCCGAAGCCACGCCACACTTTTCCTATGCCAACCTGCACTACCTTGTCACTGATTCTTGCATGAAGTACATGCAGACCTCACAGGTCCTAGGAGAGTACCAACAACAGTTCCTTCACATTTCTGGCAGCCTCATCACCAGCAAGTGCTGCTCCTTGATGGATTCCCCATAGACTTTTTCGCCCGCTTGCATCACCGCCTGTCGATTACATGATCCCATATACATCCAGACACTCCC
Source organism: Paxillus ammoniavirescens (assembly GCA_014904835.1). Lineage (NCBI taxonomy): Eukaryota > Fungi > Basidiomycota > Agaricomycetes > Boletales > Paxillaceae > Paxillus > Paxillus ammoniavirescens. The sequence continues at coordinate 67,990 of MU120992.1, read as the reverse complement.
TACCTGATGGACAATGTCCTTGATGCAGCCCACTTCCTGCTTGGGAAACTTGTGGCCCCAGTGCAAGCACATACACCTCCTTGTGAACACGAAATGAACACTGCGCATCATCCAATGCTTCCCTCAGTGTCATATCAGCCCCCCCCTGCTACATGCACCATTCCGGGATGAACCCAGGACAACACATCATGTGAAGTCCCCCTCACTGCCTCCACTAGAGTCCCCACCAGGCCTTCCACCAATCTGTGCGCTAGTACCCCATTTGCCCCTTGTGCATCCATCTCCACCATTGCAGCAAGCACCTGACCATCCAGAAATGACCCCTGACATGTGCTCGACTTCACATTTTGCCCAGACCATCAGCCCCATGGCTCCCAGCAGTGGAACTGTGTTGCATTATGCCTCGTGCAGCGTGGACATCCCTGCTGATGCCCTGCCATTTTTCAACAACCCGGAAGAATCTGAGAACACAAGTTGCATAGCTTCACCTAGCTATGCGCACAGTCTGGATTCCCACAGCATAGATGTTCCCCAAGTGATCTCCCTTCCATCCATGGACAGCCCGAAAGCCATCAATCATACATCAAATATACTTTATTCACCTTCACCTCCTGTCACCATATCTGTTAGTGTCCACGCCTTCTCCCTTGTGCATTTCACCCACCGCCTCCTATCCATTTGTGCTCTGCCCACTTCATTCCTGTCTGCCCAGGTTGATGCACTACTTCAATATCCCAAGTTTGAGCCAGTCTGTCCCAGTCTCACAGATCATTGGATCCAACTGTTGCATCCAACAGATGTTGGTGTTACACGGGGCGACACTAGTGTGCTCGACCAAGGTAACAATTGACCTTTCTAGTTACGATCATAGTTAACGATGAACTATAATCGGTTGTCAAAGAATATCAGCAGTTGTCTGAGGTGACTGAGACCTTGAGAGCAAAAGTGTCTGAGGAGCAATGTATGATTGCGTAGAATAAGCTAAAGTACAATGCGTGTAACTACAGCTATATAAAGGGTTTGTGGTTGCGCACAGACCAGGAAGAGGGAATAAGGCCATTGGCTGGAACAAGATGGAAGGAAATAGAAGGCATAGCCTCCTAGGAATATGTTGGGTAGACTTGGAGAGGCTACCTAAGATGGCAACTGGGTTGAACCAGTGATGAGTCATAGTTCAGAAAGATATGGACAGTCATGGAAGGAAGGAAAAAGATAGGGGGTAACTAATATATTGTAACAGTTGGTCGACCACCACCATCACCCACTTACCACAAGGTCCCAGCCTTGTGCATTACATCCCTCACTCACACACCGCATGCACCCCATGTGCATCACCTGTGCTTGCTCGGCTACCACACTGCCTCACTCTGTATCTCTTGTGCCATGGATGTGTCCCTGATCCCAACCTTGCACATTCCACACCACGCTCATGCATCACCTGCACATCAGACACATCACCGACTTTCCAGACATGTTGGCCTTGGCCACCACATCACCTCACCTTGCATTCTGTGGATTCCATCCCTGCACATCCCTCATGCCTCAGATGGACCCCTCTCATGCCAGATTCCATCCCTGTGCATTACACACCTCACACAGTGTTCACTCGGCCACCACATTGTCTCACCTCGCATCCCTCGCATCCAGGATGCACCCTTCTCATCCAGGATCCTAACCCTGCCCATTCTATACCCTGCCTGTACATTACCTGTGCATCAGATACTCCTCCTGCACTCACCCAGCCACTGCATTGCTTCACCTCACATCCAGGATGCCCCATTCTCATCCAGGATCCTAACCTTGCGCATTACATACCTCACTTGCCCACCACATGCATTCCCCATCCATCACCTCTGCTTGCCCAGATTGCCCATGCACTGGACACATCACCTGCACTTGCTCGGCCACTGCGTTGCCTCACCTCACATCCCTCATGCCTTGAATGTGCCCCTCTCATTCCAGGACCCATCCCTGTGCATTACATACTTCACTTGTGCGCTGCATGTGTCCCCCATGGATTACCTATGCTTGCTCGGCCACTGTGTTGTCTCACTGCACATCCATCATGCCCTGGATGCACCGCTGTCATGATTGCCTCAGTTTCTTGTGGGTGAATGACCAATGCCCCAGGAGTCCTCTTTGTCTTGTCTGCCTCCATGGACTGTGACTTCTTCCTCTCTTCCTTGGCCCTCTTCTTCGCCTCTTCCTCAGCTTCCTCCTCCACCTTCCTATGTGCTTCCTCTGCGGCCCGCCTTTTCTTCTCCTCATCCTCGGCCTTCTTGGCCTCTTGTCAGGCCTTCTTCACTTCAGCCTCCCAAATCCTGTTTTCGGCCTCCTGATGGCACTGCTCCTCTTCACACTGGAGCTTGGTGGAATCAATTTCGTCTGATGAAGATGACATGATGTTGTTGGAAGGAAGATGAAGATTATCTGATGAAGATTTTCCATTTAAGAAGAATACATCAGACTCCCAAAATTTAAAACTCCACTATGGATTATTCTCACACCAAGTCCAAACTCTAAAGGCCCTCAGGATTTGGGCCTAAGAGGGGGATACTGTCACGTCCCATGACTTTCCCATCCAATTCAACCTAATCCTGACACATTTCGATGCATCCTGACATATCCCAACAACATCAGGTTATACTTAGATATTTCCTTCCTCTGTTTCCCGTTTCCCATTTCCCGTTTCCCGGACTCTGACACTATCCTTGCCCAGGCCCATGGTTATCCCATGCATCCGCCAGTCCTGTCCACCTGAGCCTTATTTGGTATGTGTCCATTATGGTTCTGTCATATCTTGGGAGATTCCAAGGCTATATAAGGACATAGCTAGTCTTTGTCCTGCATGAGTTTTTTGTTCTGTATGAATCCTTCATCACCCAATCAACCTGCTGTTGATCTCCCTATTAATGTCCTTCTCCATGGGACAGCTGTGCACCCAGCATTTTCTAAGTATTGTTAGCATATCTGATGCACCCATCATAGGCCAGCATCCCCTAGTGTGGGGAAGCCTATCATGACCCGGCGACCTCCATCACAACATTCCTTGCTATTCTGTGCCCAGCTGTGCCCATCCTTGCCCATCCCTGTGCACCCCTGCACATCTGTGTCCATCCTCGCCCATCTGCACGCATCCCTGCGCATCCGTTTTCCATTTCTCACACCAGGGACACCCCTTGTGGTTAGAGCTCACCTCGAGTGCTTCTCAGAGTGCACATCCCCTACAGGATGAGCACATCACACCCCTCACACACATCTGATCCTGTAGCCCTGTCTGGGCAGCTTGGTAGCACACAGCGGCATACTGGTATGCCCTTGTGACCGTCGGAACGGCCTTTCGGGTTGATCCCTACCTCTGGGTTTTGCAAGATTGGGATACAAAAGCAAAGACTCTTGCTGTCAGTCTTTTTCTCTACTGTCATTGAGTGAAATTAATTTGTTTGAAGATTGGATCTTACCACCATGTAGTAGTACTGCCACATAGTACTTACAACTTTGGTATTGTGGGCATGTATCCCAAGTGGAAGGCGGCAATGTCTTGCCTCCAT
>MU120992.1:4748-16699 GCA_014904835.1 Paxillus ammoniavirescens | reverse complement strand
TAGTGGTCCGATCTCGTATGCGAAGATCTGTGACGATTTCATATCAATATTTGGCAACATCAATCGCAGATCTAACGGACGTACGGGACGATCTCATAGCTCTGCATCGTAAGTGTGCTGTGGTCTTTCTGGTAGTATGTGTGGTTGACGGATCCTATTGACTCAATGGCGAAAGTAGTGCTTGGTATGACTTGCAGGAGCGGCAGGACATGGTTCAGGTGATGGAGTGGCACTACGACCAGTACCTGTGGGAGCGGGACTGGAGTTGGATTCCTTTTGTTTACCCTTGCCCTTTCGGTGAGCACTTTGGTTGTGCTAACGGGGTGAGGCTTCGAACCCTTTGCCCAAAATGGAATATGACACCTTGCCCCGTTGGCCAGCACGATGCCCGATGCCCTCACCCTCGCCCTCACCCCCCCAAAGTTCAAGTTGCAGCCAACATGGAGTCATGGGATTCATTCTGAACAATTTATACAGCCAACAATGATTTGGGTAGCAGCGGCACCGAGCAAAACTTACACAGTGAGCAGATGAGTAATGGTGCAGTGGGTGCACAAACCCACCACATCCTGGCCCTTTGATGCATTATTTACTATGATTGTACTGGGTAAATGATGCAATATCGGGGAAATCCCAATACAGCACGGCAGTGGTGAGAGAGCCTCACCTTACTGATAGACTATTGAGGACAGGAAAGGGTTGTGAGGAATCCTTGATGAGAATATAGGAGTAAAGTATCCTGTATTGGAGATCTATGGTACTAGGCATAAAGCCTCAGTATTTATATATGAGTGGTCTATGCACGGACCATGTATCTACGAGTTTAGTCCAGTAAACTGTAGTGATATACTACTATGTATAGTAAGTATAGAATCTCATAGAATCCTTTAGAATGTCTATGAGTAAGTTATGAGTAATCTCAATAGCATGTGTGTATCACATGTCCAGGTCTTCGGTACTGTAAGTAACCGGCTTACATGTGACTATTTCGACACTCCTCCTCGCTGAGATGATTGTGAATAGGGATGGAGGCGAATATTCTTCCATACATTTTCAAACCGTTGCCATGTCAGATTCTTTGTGAAAATATCTGCAAGTTGCTCTTGAGTAGGGACAAAGAATAATTGAACCTTCTCTCGCTCGACACATTTGCGAACATAGTGATGATGGATGTCGACGTGTTTTGTGCGATGTTCTTGTGCAGGGTTTGATGCCAAGAATAATGAACCTTGATTATCTCCGTAAAGAGGGAAAGGTGGTAGTTGGTAGCTCATCTCTTGCAGGAGTGATCGTTGCCAAGTGATCTGGCGACAGGTTTCAGTGAGAGCCATATATTCAGCTTCGGTGGAAGATAATGCGATGGTTTTCTGTCTCTTCGAGACCTATGATATTGGTGCATTTGTGAGGAAGATGATGAAGCCAGTGGTGGAACGGCGTGATTCCAAATCGCCAGCCCAGTCTGTATCAGAGAAAGCAGTGAATGAGGATTTGGAATATCCATCATGTGATTGATAAATCTTTCATCCCTTTGAGGTAACGAATGATATATAAGGCTTTCTGTAGATGTTCTGCTGTGGGATTTGTGCAGAATTGAGATATCTTGATAACAGCAAAGGCTATATCTGGTCTTGTTCCAAGCATAATGTATAGCAGTGATCCAATCACTGATTGGTATTTGCTTCGCATTTTGGAAGATGGTGTGAGGTCATTGGGTTTAGGATTATACCCAGCGGGAAGTGGTGTATGTGCTCCTTTGGCATCTGTAAAACCAAATTGTTTAATGACCTTATCGGCGTATTTGCATTGGTCGATTGTGATAGTTCGAGCCTTGTGATTGCGAGTAATACACATGCCAAGATATTCTGTGGCTTCGCCGAGATCGTGACCTTCCCAAGTCTTCATGAAAGAAGCCTTCTTTTCGATAAGTAGCTTCTTGTTTGCTCCGAGGAATAATGCGTCATCAACGTAGATGACCATTATGAGAAGTTCCCCTTTGTGCTGATAAATGTATACTCCGGGATCGGAAATAGATCGGACGAATCCAAGATCTAGGAGTGATTTATGTAAGGCCTTGTTCCAGACTATTGCTGCGTGTCTGAGGCCATAGATCGCATGGAGTAACCGACAAACTTTTCTCTCTTGACCCTTCTTGACGAATCCTTTGGGTTGATCCATATAGATTTCTTCGTCAAGTTCTCCATAAAGGAAAGTGGTTTTGACATCTAGCGCTTCGATTTCCCAATCTTCTACAGCGGCTAGTGCAAGTATAAGGCGAACGGTTTTGAACCGTGCCACAGGAGAAAATGTTTCTTCAAAGTCAATACCGAATATCTGTGTAAAGCCTTTCGCGACGAGTCTTGATTTCTTGCGACCGTCCGATTTGACTGTATAAGTCCAGCGGCATTTCACAGTCTTTCGACCAGGTGGTAGATCCACTAGTTTCCATACTTTGCGATTGTGGAGGGATGTAATCTCCTCCTGCATTGAAACCTTCCATTGTTTCTGATCTTCTTGAGATAGAAGTCGTACGTCTCAATATTGTTGTGGAGCACCATTGGCATGTATGGCTGATGTGATGAGATAATTGATAGAAGGATTACGTGGTGTGTCTTCTTCATCATCATCATTTGGAGGTTCTGGAGCTGGTGTTGACCCCTCCTGATTAGGAATGATTGGAGTTTGAATCCTTCGTGCTAATTCGTGTGCTTCTTCCAGTTCTTCATTTCGTTCTATGACAGATTTTGGCTCTAAGGGCTGAATCCATCTACAATCTAAGGCTGCGCGATGCTGCTTGAGCTCTCTAAATTCGGCTCTTTTGTCTAGCATGTGCTGTTTGAATGCCTTTTGATGTTCCCTGGGTGCGTTATCGCCTGATCCCATGGGAAGTTTATGAGTGTAGAGTTCATGTTCTGGAAAGCTAGCGTTATATTCATCTTGTTGTAATTCCTTGCGGTGTTCCTGTTGTTGAAGATCTTGTTTGATCTCAACAGGACTTCTGATCCTATAAGTGTTGTCTCATAATCTCGCTGGGAGTACGGTAGTGCGTTTGGGTTGTTGAGTCTCTCTTTCTCCTACTGGGGAGTGAGGGCGACGGAATCTGTGAGCAGGAATATGATGCGGATGATTCTGATTAGAAGGTCCAGCTTGAGGTTCTTCATCACTATCTGCACGTTGTCTTCTATTACGTGGTCTTGGATATGATGGTGGTATGGATTGATTGGGAGGTGCACTTCTTGGCTGTTGTGTGGGTGGATTACCAGATGGATTATCTGGTTGATCCCATGGACCATCGTCTCTTGGATCTAAGTCTGAATCTGAGTCAGAACTTGATGAATCCTGATCGGAAGTTGACCATGATTCAGTATGAGGTAAGGGTAAGTCGTCAGATTTCCCTTTTCCTTTGGAAGAGTTAGGATAAATATCTTCATTGAAGATGGCTGTGGATGAAATAATGACTTGTCTCTTGGTATTAGACCAGAAACAGTATCCCTTGGTGCCAGGTTCATATCCGATGAAGATCATCTCTTTGGATTTAGGCGCAAGCTTGTTGGCTCTGTCTTCTTTCGGAATGAATACGTAGGCAAGGGTTCCGAATATTTGGAAGTATGAAATGTCGGGAATCGACTTGTTCCAGAGGGTGATCAGACATGTCCAGAGTCCTCTACGCATAGGTTGGCAATTATAGATATGGAGTGCAGTTTCAACAGAGTCTTGCCAGAAAGTGTTGGGTAGACATGCACTTTGTCGCATAGTTTCAGATTTCTCGCAAATAGTGCGATTGAATCTTTCAGCGTGTCCATTCTGTTGAGGAGTGCGTGGTACAGTGTACTGATGCTCGATGCCGCGGGAGTTAAGGAACATTGCTAAGTCCTGAGAAATGTATTCTCCCCCTCAGTCCGAACACAAGCACTTGAGTTTGAGATCAGATTGGTTTTCTGCCCATGCTAGCCAATCCTTGAATCGGATTATAGCGTCAGATTTACATTTAAGGAACATAATGCAACCAAATGATGAGTAATCATCCACTTGTTTTGATGTCTGGATAAGGTGGGAAACTCTGCAAGATCGGTGTGAACCAGATCAAGAGGTTTACTCCCCCTTTTCTCTGATGGTGGAAATGATCGTTCTGTGGCTTTTCCTAATAAACAACCACAGCAGGGTGGTGTCTTATCCAGAACCAAAATGGCCGGAAAGTTGGAAGTTGCCTTGGATAGGTGTTGTATAGCATTCTTGGAACAGTGTCCAAGACATTTATGCCAAATATTGTATGAAGCATTCACTTCAAGGTGGTTCATCGCTACTTGTGGAGTCATCGTTTCCAACGTAAACCAGTGAAGAGTGGATCTGCTAGAGACCGGCGATGCCATGATTAGCAGACATCCTTGAGGGTCCCAAATTCGAGTTTTGTTGTCCACAAGGCATTTGTAGCCTTCTTTAGTAAGACGTGTGACGGACAATAGGCGTTGATTGCCTTTAGTGGCGTAATATACCCGATCTAGGGTAATAATGCATTCTCCTTCATCATTTTCATGCTTGATGATAACGGTTCCAGGACTGTATATTTTCATAGTGGAGTTTGATGTGGTACTGCAGTCTGTTTCGCCCTTTGGAAGGTATGCAAAATCACTGTGATAAGGGGAAATGTGGTCTGACGTTCCTGAGTCAACCATCCATCGAGTGGATTTTTCCTCATTTGATAAGTGAGCTGAAGTCACGTCCGCAACGCATGAGTAAATGTCTAGATTGTCATCTCCATCGTAAGTACATCCATATTGAGTTTTCCAAAATTCATCAATCTCTCAGTTATGTCTTTCAATTTCGTGATCTCTAGGGATACGAAGAGTGGAAGATCCTGTCTTCTTAGTAGAAACAGGTAGAGCCTTTAGATCAGTGTGGTTGATGCATCTGTAACCAGAGGTGTAAACATCACATGATTGGCATTTCCAGATGCCGTTGTTGTCCTTCCATGATTTGATACCATCCCTGTGATTAGAATAAGCTAGGGGGATAGATGGTTCCATTGTGGATTCCTTTGAGAAAGAAGTTTTTGGCTTCTTCTGCAGGGGTAGGATTGATGTTCAATGAAGGGAATGTGACATCCACGGAATTAGAAGTGGTGTCGTCATTGTAATCTTCAATATAGCTGTAGCTATCTTCATAGAAGTCAACGACTTCAGCAGCGTTGGCAACATGTACTTCAGCCGAATTGCCGGCTCTTCCTTTGCCTTTGTTGTTGTCTCGTGAGGCATTGCAACCACAGCCATGACCACAAGTTCCACGACCACGTCCTCGGCCGCGGGTGTTGTTGCATGAAGCCTGAGGGTTGCCTGAAGGGCAATTGGACAGACCAGCTTGCTGGTTGTCCCCTTGTTTGAACCAATGGTTCTCAGTGGTGTGGTTGGTTTTATGGCATACACCACAACCAGTGTTCGTGTTTGTGCATTTGATAACGCTAAGGTGATGGGAAGATACATCATGTCCTTTGCAACATGCTGATTCTTCGTGAATGCGAGGAATGATGGTTGCTGGGGATAAGTTGGCGAGTGCGATGGTACCCAAAAGGGTAGAGGCTAAAGAGTCCCATGAATCAGGAAGTGCGGATGACATGATCATGCCACGGAGATTATCGGCCAAGTTGAGAGCAGTGATGCGGTTAAACATAGCATCTAGTTCCCCAAGTTTGGAAGGAATGTCATCTCAATCACGTATCTTGAATTTTACGGCTGAGGAGAAGTCTACAACAACTCTGGCTGCACCAGTTGCTCCATAGCGGGCTGTCAAGCTTGTCCATGTACGACGGCATCCTGCATGTATGACATTTGCAATTGTATCTTCAGGTAAGACATGATGTCCATAATGTGGTCTGAGCGAGAGTTGGATGGATCCACATGCTCTATCGTCAAGCAATCTCCATGTGACTTGTCTGGCTGCATCTGCTGGGAGAGCGCTGGTGCCGTTTGTAATCCGCCAAGCTCCAATTGTCATGAGGTAGGCCCGCATGGCAGGTTGCCATAGTTGGAAGTTCATTCCATTGAATTTTGGTACATTTTTATTGAGGCTGGAGTCTTCTTTTCTGTCTGCCATTGGATGATAAGGTGGAAGATGATGATTGGTTTGATAACCAGATCTAGATTAAACCTAAAACAAGAAAGTCCGTGATTTTGTCGAAAGCGGACTGGAAATTTCCGTGATGAGGAATTGGTAATGGGTTGATCGGCAGTTGTTGCTGCAGGTTAATCTGCGGTGTTTGAACACGAGATATGATTCTGCTTGATGTTCCAGAAAGTTCTGTCGAAGAAGTTTCATAAGCTTCTGATTCATCAATGGATAGTGGAAGCGGAACATGTAAAGAAAAATCAAAAAGATCAACGCCAAATTCATCGGAAAAAGAAGAATGAGATGTGTAAGTATTAGCCCATGTGCGATCATTGTCACTTTCAATTGTAGCTAAGTTCAAAATCGGAAAGAAATGGGGATTAGGAACTACTACATTGTCGTCCTTGAAAAGATGAACTCGGTTGAGCAAGTTCTGTGATGTGACGTAAGAATAGATGAGGGAGAGAGCCGAGTTGGGTCAGCGTGTATTGAGGTATCCCCAGGTAAGTAATTCACTTCCTGTAGCCACTTGGAAGACTGCTTCTGGGTGTAGCGAGTCTCCGACGGCGTATGGGTCGTGCATCCAGTGCGGCAATGGCGTCAGTGGATGAACCTTCATTGTGATGAGGTTTGGGATTATCTCGAGGAGCGCAAGGAAGGGTTTGGACTTCCTTAGAGCTATTCCCCTCTCTTCATATTCTTTTATAGCCAAAATATCTTCGGCGATAGCGTCACTAACCTCTTGCTCAATGGAGGCGAGGCGACATTTCTGGTTATACGGGTGTGTGGCGTTCTCTGCGAGAGCAGTGGCCAACATCTCTGATCTCCTGGCCATTCTGAGGTGGATGTGTTGGTCCCCATGGAGAGCCCAATATCTTCTACGAAGATTGTTGTCCATGATTTTGTTCCAGTGTTGAATACTGGGGACGTCCCAGGTGGGTGATGGGGGAATTTCATGGTCGTTGGGGTCTAATTCACACACAGTGCAAAAGAATGGATGGACTGCTGTTTCTTCTTCGAGAGGACGGAATGGATAGTTAAGACTGTAGATAGAACCTGTAGAATTTTTCTCGTATCCCTGGTGATGAGTGAGGCAGCGGTAGAGATGTCTGTCGTCGTAGCCCTGGGTCACGACCGGAAGATTCAATGCTTCAAGCACTGAAATCAATGGTTTGTTGATGTAGACGTCAGAGTTGCTGACTGGTCCCTCCGCTTCGATTATCACGTTCTGGGCATGAGTTGGGTGATCCAGCCACTGACCTGGAATGACTGGATCGTGCTCAATGACATGTGCTGTCAGGAAGATGGATAGATGTTCATCTTGCTGTGGAGGAACGTAGCCCTGAGGCTGAATGATTATGACCTGTGTGACGTCCTCTTGGGAGTACAGGACTTCCTGTTGGTGTTCCGTCATCAGCATCACCGAAGTAGGGGAGTTGAGACAAAGCGATGAGGTTGTTAATCTGTCCGTGGACATTGTCGTTTGGTGTTTCAGGTTGGAGAAGGAGGAATTCAGGATCAAAAGGAGGTGGTTGTGGGATGACAAGTTCCTCAATATAAGAGGGAGGACATGTTTGTCCTTGTATATGTTCGTCATGTGTGTGATTGCCGTATGTGGGTGCTGCAGATCTGCTACGAGATGATCTTGGAGATCGCCGTAAGCCATAAGGCTGTGTGTCGAATCTGGTACGTCTAAAATCGGAAGATTGGGTATTGGTAGGTAAAATGCCACGACCACTAGGGCCTGGTCTAAATCCACTGTGCTGATCACAATATACCTCCTCTTCAGGAGTAGAAGTATAGGAAAGCACTATGTTGTGGAATCGTCCGTTAGTGTGACCAGATATTTTGATGTGTTCAGCTCGAACACCAGAGAGACATCGAATTGTTAAAATGAATGTGGCTGCACCCCACATGACGGTCATACCAGCTCCAGGATTGTATCCTTGAATGAGCAGGGATGCGATAAGAAGAGTTGCAATTACCCAGAAATGCTTGAGTGTCCAGACAGGCTGGTTGAAGCTGGGAAAAGGCATAGACATCGGTACGACAATAAATGCTTGTTTTGACCAGGGCTCATAACCTATCGGGGAAATCCTGATACAGCACAGCAGTGGTGAGAGTGCCTCACCTTACTGATAGACTGTTGAGGACAGGAAAGGGTTGTGAGGAATCCTTGATGAGAATATAGGAGTAAAGTATCCTGTATTGGAGATCTATGGTACTAGGTGTAAAGCCTCAGTATTTATACATGAGTGGTCTACGCACGGACCATGTATCTACGAGTTTAGTCCAGTAAACTGTAGTGATATACTACTATGTATAGTAAGTATAGAATTCGGCGTAGTGTGGCTTGTCGTTGTGCATATGCATGGTAACCTGGAAGGACCACTTCATCGTCGCATGTGAACTTAGCCCTTTCATCCCAGTGTGCTGCCTCCCACTTAAAGAATACCAAAACCCTTCGCATCTCTTCCAACAGCAGTTCTATTTCTTCAGACCAGCACTGTGTTCGTGCCCTTGCCTTATACCACTCAATGCACATATCTAGACATTAGTAGCAGATGAGTGACGCGAAAAAAAAGGTAAAGTCATACCACCCACCTTCTAAAGCTCCCTCCTTGTCCATCTCATCGTCCGCCGCACCACGCATGCTCCAGATCCAAGAAAGCTTCCTTGAGCCTTCCGTTTCACCCCCAAGTAGATCCGTCATCGCCCGAATGTCTTGACACTCTAGGGGCCGGAGAATCGAGTTCAAACCGGTTTCCTTCAATAGTGGCGCTAGGTTCACCAATGATTTGTGAGCATCGTTGTACTGATTTGCCGCCGCCTCAATACAACCCTCGATCCCCTTTAGGGTATTCCGGGCTCTTGTGTTTGCTCCTTGCCCACATAGGTTACGATCTTTGTATTTAAGGACATAGCTCTGTGCTCATAGGTTGGATCATAGGGAATGCAATGCATTGTGCACCTGTGCATCTCATAGCTTCCATTCTATCCGCTGCAACTTCTCGTTGCATGCCACCAACTTGCCAATTTGTGAGGGCAACATGAGCTTGAGCCTCTCTGGTGGGTTAATGGCATCGACATCACAGGTGTCCTTGGCGCGTTGAGTGGCAAGGGCAGGTAGGAAGAGGTGCTGTAGTTTGACCCAGGTATCAATTCGTCGCTGAAGGGTGTTGGACCGCTCTGTGAGTTTCGCTCCTTGGTTGTCGGTTGTGTGAGCCCCCATAGAAACTTTGTCACTCCTGAGATGGCGCCTAAGGACATCATTAAGTGTTTTTGTGCATGCAAAAAGGCTACTCACTGTTGTTCCTCCAACTCTAGCCCAGTGTTAATCAACACACTTGCCAAGCAGTCCTCGTTGAGGACAACTGCATGCCCTAGCTGCAAGTCTTGGGCATCTTCCTTGGCGAGCTCAAGCCAAACAGCTGCTAGACTAATCGCTGTGACAGTGTTAGAGACCTTTGGAATATGGCATTGTGTATTGGACGTACTACCACTGCCTTTTTGCTCATATGAATTGGGCTTGGTGTGGTCATTCTCCCAGTCAATGATCTGCACTTTCCATTTGTCCAAGTTCTCAGTGTGATCCACTGCTAGCCCTTCTTTGAGCTCTTCCAGGGCAGCGCAGTGATTGGCACGCTTGGGAATAGCCACTTCCAATTTTTCGAGCATGCTTACACCTAAAAAGACTGAGTACAACAGGTTATCGAGATCATGCAAGAAGAGAAAACTTACGGAGGTTGGCAATCTTCCAATTCGAGTGTCTGAAGTTGTCATCGAGGATGTCACGTCTTGCTCCAGGCCCCATTTCTTTTGTGCTTGATGCAATTGGGTTGATGTTTGCCCAGCCCCTCTCAGGCGCCTCTCCATCCATGCGGCCGACACCAGGGAGGAAATTAAATGAGAACGATGTCTGACATTTTTCGATGTGGGCTGGGAGATGGAATTTGGGCACCAAGAATGTGACCTGCTTGCTTGCTTGCAAAAACTGTATTGAAGGCGGAAACTTCGCCATGTGTTCCCACAAGTGCTTATTCCACTGGCAAGCAATATCATACAAAATTTTGAGGATGTTGACAGAGTTGTGCCGGAGAGTTGAAAAGAATAAGTAATCCATGTTAACATATCTAGGGAGACAAGGGGTCAGACATGGAGTGTCAATATTAATGAGCATGGTACTCACTTTTCGCCCTTTTGCAGGTCACCGACACCTGTGGGTAACTTCATATTATGCCGTGCACAATCCACAGTTCCAACCCCCATAGCCGACAGTCCTTGGTTCGCCTTTGTATCGGCCATGTTGACAGCACTATGACTGGAGCAGGTACTTTTCTGTAGAGTGTCAGAACTGCACCTCAGGACTAAGGACATGCATACATCCTGAACAGCACTGAGGTGCTGGTCTAAGTAGGCTTTGTAGGCAGAGTCTTCGATGAAGTAGGCCCAACTCTTGCTGAGGCTGGGATCCACACTAGCCTTGGATACCTTCTTGCGCTTTAACCGAAAGTTGGCGTCAATAGCAACAAAGAGGGCATATAGCCACCTGGATCATACATCAGGGTAAGGCACCTCCCAAAACTTGAGACGTACCACATGTCTGGTCTGTTCCCTTCTGCATCACAGAAATCAGCAGGTAAATTCTTGCCTGGTTGGGGGCAAGCCGGGCATAGCACAGCACATTCACCCTTACTTGTAGCTTCCAAGCCCCGAGGGTCATATGCTCTACCCGCACATTTCAGCATCATGAGGTGTCACCACTCTCGTGCCGTCCTCATGAATGTGTCATAACGATTCTGCAATGTAAGCATAAACAGAAGCTTGTGCAGACTACATGATACCGATACCATACCTTCACATCCACCAGACCAGTGTTGTCCATGAGTTTTGACAGTGTGTTGTAGTACTCGTAGACAGAGACCTTGGACTCCAGCCACATTATGCAGTGGTCTAGTCCCATGGTACATGGGGAGCCAACAGTGACAATCGGCTGTGGGTCATGGGCTGCTTAACTGTGGGCCGAGGAGGTGGTGGTGCCATGGCTATTGGGTGGGCTGAGGGACAGAGTTTCCCGTGGCCTATGGGTGAGCCCAGGGATGGAGTAGGCCATAGTGTATGGGGCGGCCAAGGGTCAAGTAACTGAGTATGTAGCAATGTGGAATATGTAACACTGAAATGTAATGGTATGCAATGGGTGGGCCAACAGATTGAAACCCAGGGACGTCGGGTGGGCCAAGGGAGCAGCACCAGGATGGCATGAATGGGCTGACTGGAGCAAATGCGTGTGAGACAGGTGGGCCGAGGGAGGGCAACTAAAGGATGACTCGTAGGCAATGGGGCAGCCCATGGGTGATGGCCAATGGGCGATGGGTGGGCCGAGGGATGGGAGCTGCAAGGTATGGGGGCCCTGGGTGGAGGGGCTGTAGGGGGCGGGGTGGCCGATGGGAGATAACCGAGAGGCGATGGGTGGGCCGAGGTATGAGGGTCGTGGCATGGGGGTGGGCCCATGGTGGAGGGGCTGTAGGGGAGGGGCTGGCCCATGGGAGATAGCCTAGGGGTGATGGGTGGGCTGAGGTATGAGGGCCATGGCATGGGGGTGGGCCCAGTGAGGAGGGGCCATAGGGGATGGGTTGGCCCATGGGAGATGGCCAAGGGGTGGTGGGTGGGCTGAGGGATGGCAACTGTGGCATAGGGGGTGACCCTGGGTGGAGGGGCCATAGTGGACAGGTTGGCTCATGGGAGATGGCCAAGGGGCGATGGGTGGGCTGAGGGATGGCAACTGTGGCATAGGGGACGGCCCTGGGTGGAGGGGCCATAGGGGATGGGTTGGCCCATGGGAGATGGCCAAGGGG
>MU120991.1:50720-74472 GCA_014904835.1 Paxillus ammoniavirescens | reverse complement strand
TGATCTCACCTAGATTGCTACTGATGCCAAAGAATGTGTTCAGTAGCATTCCGAAGTGGAACGGCTTATCAGGATCATAGCGGAGTCGTTTTGGGGTGGGTAAGAACCCAAAGCCACGCTGGCAAGTCGGATGTCTGGTGTCTACTGTCACTGAAGCTGCATCCACTACCAAGGACTCTGAGGTTGTCCAAGTAGGCGCGGTGACTTGGACATCATCTACAGAGAAAAGGAAACGGACGGAGCCCCATTATCGATGTCCTCGATGTCGTATTCGTAAACATCCCGGGAAGGCCGACGGCGAAAGCAACTTGAGTAATGAGAACGAAGTATGACTAGGAGTAAAAAAGCGACCCTCTCTGCTTTTGCAAGGCAGTGGTGGCAGCTTGAATCGTGAGTTCCTCGGAGGCGCCGTGACAGTAATTTGAGAGGAGACCCAGAGACTCAGCCTAAATTCCGAGTCCAAGTCCAACTTGGATCCAATGCCGCTGACTGCAAGAGCAAGCATATAATGACCGCAAGCCAATTTAGGCGTCAATTGAACAGCTGGTCTGCAGAAAGGTTAGCCATGATTAGAACATAATGAATAGCACGCAACGTTGCGCTTGAGTTGAATGACAGTGGTCACTCATACTATGTAGTACGGTTCCCAAGATTAGGTAACCAGCCCAATTCAGTGGCAAAATTTGCTGAGAAGTTTCTGTTGAATGATCATGATATAACTTCTTGGTGATCTCTGAATTTCTGTCGTGTTGGGAAATCGTATCGTCCACCGCCTAGAAAAAGACCCCCGTGGCCAACAGCGTTCATGTGGTTTGCTGGCAGCTCGGAGTCTCATATTCTTCCGTTTCGCAAATTCGAAGACTCCGAGTCGCGGGGAAGTATTCGCCGGAGGCCATGGCGCGCCATAACATTAACATTTCCTTTGGCAATTCACTCCTCAAAGCAAATCAGATTCGAATCCGTAAAGTCGCCAGTTCGCACACCGCGCAAGACATTCCTTCCTTTTTTTCCACCAGATTTCTATCCCCCCGAGCGACAATAATAAATAATGTGTCACCAAACAGTCTGAGGTAAGTACACTACTGTATGCTGAGATCCGAACAATCAGAGACATGGCTTCTCCCTTCCATCACGCATGATCGAAAATGTCCCTTGATGCAGTAGTCTGGTCTAACAAGCCCTCGTCCATCTTCTTTTCCACGTGCTGCGAAATCTGTTCGGTTCACCATGTTTCACTACCATCCTCCGATTCTCGTGCTTTCACGACACTTTCACGAACCTCGAAACCACCCCCCCCCCCCCAACTAAACCACTGTGTTCTCGGGAAGTGGGGACCTCACAGTAGGTGCAACGCTAGCTGAAAACCGTACAAAGCTAGCATCAGTAACGCGCAAGCCCGTCATCCATGCTGAACGAAAAAATCCGCTCCGACCGAGGATCCCATGACTTGTCCAACGAACAGCTGCATAACCGTTTAATTAATTTCAGGCCAACACCCCTGAACTCACTGATAAGATGAGGGCCGCGTTCAGGCGCGCTGTCGCGGCGGTTGGAGTACTGCCATTTTGCCTCAGTCTTTTGTGCGTAGCAACGATAATTGATTACCTTGAAACTGCGGTAGTTAACGACACTTGTTGCATTTGGCGAACGACGTCCAGCCCGAAGCAGAAACGGGGCGTACCAAGGTACGAGCCCGTCTACAAGCCGGTTTATAAAATGACCAACCCAAGCATGCCCACAAGTCCTTGTAGTTCACCCTCTGATACTTATCCGTAGGTTACATCAAAACACTTGGAGAATTCGACAAGACGGACGAATTAAGAATAACGCACACAGCGAGTAAACGCTATGCAATAATACAGATCCGCAACGGCTGCACAGGAGGAAAGGGGAATCAGCGCCTTTGGATCTCGAATCGAGTTACAAACCTACTCACTAGCTATAGCGAACCCAAAGGACGCATTGAGAAAGAGTCCGAAATGAAAAGGTGTGTCTGGACTCCGGGTCGTGTCGGAGCCTCTCTAAAATCGGAAGAAACCCGAAATCGGTGGAGGGTACGATGTGTCTTCCGTCCTCAACCGTGACGGCGGGGGGCTCTGGGCTGGGTGTACCCACCCTAGTTTCGATGGTCGAGGGTAGAAGAGCCAGGTTGGGAGACCCTGTATGAACTCGAAGCTGCACTACTAGTAGGACCACTTGATCAAAGCCTGGAACAACTCTAATCTTCGTGATTACCATCTAGAGTTATGATCCTAGCAAGTGGGGAGGCCATCTTCGAAGTTCAGCTGAAGTACCAATATTTGAAGTACATGCTATGGAAAGTAGTCAAACGGACCCGGACACTGCCACAACTAAGATAAGATCCCGGATTTTCTGCAGTTCACAGCTTTACAATGTATTCTGATTGGCAGCAGTTAGAGCAGTTGACGCATTCCAGAAAGCACACACTGTCTCCCCCCACCTCTCAGGCTCTTCTAGAACTGAAATCAAAGTACCGCGAGGCTGAAGTGTTGGAGATACGTTTCAAGTTTGAGCTGGCGAAACTAGATTCGCCTTCGCAGTAAGTACTACATGCGGGCGAGGCATACGCGCGCTAGCCTCATCCAAATTTCTAATGGACCATGGAGTCTGGACCACGAGTAGGACTGCTCGAGGCTCATTAATGCTTCCCTATCAAGTGCTGCCGAGTGGACCAGCAATTTAGCATGTGTGATGTGGCGCATGACTAGTTGACTGGTGACCGGTAACTAGCGCTGATGCTCACCACCAAACACATTGTAAAGCATAGATAAGCACTAGTAGCGATTGTAACTGCTCTCTTTCAGGAAGAATAAACACGCAAGTGAACCTTGGACTTTCTATTGGAAAGTCTAATTTTTGTTGGTCTGGACCGTCTCTGGTGCGACCGAGGATTTTGATGTCGCTGGGCTCACTTCACCTGTCTCACAATCGTTGCTAGACGACTGATCTGAGACGTTTGAACCAGTCCCCTTTTTCAAAGTAATACCGCCTTGCCATCCCACCCATCGCTGACGGGGGCAATGTGGTCCTCTTAGGAGCAGGATACCCAGCTGCCAAGCAAACCACCCCATGGACAGAAGCGAATCGGCTCTCCAGCCATATCTGACAAACACGTCCGTTCCAACCGAAGTTCCCAGAACTTGCCCGAGGAATATCTAAGTATAGGATAAGCATCGCGGACGAAGTAAGCCTTGCCCAAAACACACCCCAAGGACAAGTATCGAGTTCAACCGCGAACGAGCAGATTCGGAGATACTAGAAAAGCGTCGATCAGTAAATATGCCATAGACTCCCGAATACCCAGCCTTACCCAAATATAAGAGTGGTGAGAGCCAGTTGCTGGGTCTGACGAGAGACATCCAGACCGAAGGAGGTGATGACAACTGCAGCAACATTGATCCCCCCAGCTGCCGTCTGAACAGCCTGGAAGACGATGAGCAGTATCGTAGCCACCAGAGCTACAAACCAAGGATGCAACTTGTCAACGATGCGGCCCATGAATGGCACGACCGTTACTCCCAAGATACCGAAGAGGCCAAAAAGACCAATGAAGATACTGCAGAGGATCTTGTTACTTTGTGACTGGTCGCGTAGAAAACACCTACGTAGAGTAGTAGTACGGCGGTCCCCCAAGCAAGAAGGTCAGAGTCACCCAGAAGTTTGTGTAACATGCACTCGCAGCAGAGCTGATGAGCACCATCTGAACGACCAGCGGTTCCGTGACCATAAATTTGGCCATGGAACGAAACATCCCGAAATATGAAAGGTCTCGATTTTTCGTTGGATAGTCGGGGAGTAGCAAGTAGGATCCGAAAAGAACCACGCTTTGAATGCCGATCGACATGAGGTAGACGAAGCGCCAGCTTACGAAGTTGGCAACAACTCCAGAAAGAACTCGTGCAATCAGGATGCCTAGTAGGAATCCTGAGAGTACAAGAGACATCGCAGACGCACGGCGGTGCGGCGGTGCTAGGTCTGCTGCGAGTGGTATCAATATTTGAGGTGAAATGGACGTAAAGCCAATCAAGAAGGATATGACTTCAAAGACATAGAGATTCTCTGTGACCGCAAGCCCTATCGTGAGGCATGTTGACGACAACACCAGGATGAGGATCAGTCCCCGACAGCGCACCATGTCACCAAGGGGCGAAATACACAGCAACCCAATACCATACCTGTCATCGTCAAATTTCGTTCCGATCAATAGCTCAACCACATACCCTGCTTGTACTAAAGTTGGTATTCTGATGGCGTGTGTCAAACGAGCTCGTTACACGTAGAGTATCAGGAAGTACCTTGACACTTCATCGTATGTCACAGAGAAAGAATTTGATAATTGGACTAGAATAATGCGTTACGAGGTGAGTCGCCCAGAAGATAATAGGTCTCACTCAATATCGGTTGACAGTAATACAAATTGGCGCAGACTAAACAATCGTGAGTGCACGGAAAGTCAGAATAACAACGCCGAAGCTCACCTAGAGTGCTGCTGATACCGAAGAATGTGTTTAGTAACATTCCGAAGTGGAACGGCTTATCAGGATCATAGCGGAGTCGTTTTGGGATGGGCAAGAACCCAAAGTCATGCCGGTAAGTTGGGTGTTTAGCGTCTACTGTCACTGGAGCTGCGTCAACTACCGTGGACTCTGTGGTTATCCCAGCAGGAGCAATCGACCTGGACATCATCTACAGAGAGAAGGAAACGGAGCCCCATTATCGATGTCCTCGATCTCGTATTTATATTCAACACCTTGGGAAGGTAGACGGCGAGGGAAAGCAGCTTGGGTGATGAGAACAAAGTGTCTCGGATGGGGTCATAGGGTGTGGGTATTAGTGTGAGCAAGAATGAAAGTGGCGGCACCCTCTCTACTTTTGCAAGGCAGTGGCGGAAGCTTCAGTCACGAGTCCCTCGTATATGCCGTGCTTTGGGGGGAGACCCAGCCCAAATATACTGTCCGGCAAATCCAAGTTCATCCTGGATGTCCGACTTGGATCCAACACCGCTGACTTGAAGAGGGAAAGCTTCGCAGGTCATTTTAAGCTTCGATTGAACAGCTGATCTGCAGACCAAGTTAGCCATGATCAGAATAGAATAAATAGCACGCCACGTTGTGGTTAGGAATAAGTGTAAATGACAAGCTCGCCTGGATGGGACCACAGGATATGCTGTTGCCACGTTCGAGTTGGAAGTGCAGAGCACCGACTCGTATATTTTCTGCACGAGTCATGTGCGCTGGGAATACCGTGTAGTACTATCTTCCCCAAGATTGGGTAACTTGGCCAGTTTGACTCGGAAGACCAGGCAATCGAGTAGACCGAGTAGACACGTGGTATGTTAATCGCATGCGTACGAGTTTTAAGCATCGATGTGAGCGGATATGGATTAGCTAGCCTCCTGTAGGCAGACCGGTATCATGGATAAAGACAGTCGTTCTCACTCTAGATATAGATCTAGGTGTCCATCTGATTTCTGGAGCGCTCGCTATTCGATCCTTAGAAGGAACAGAATGCAAACGCATCCATAAGAAACCATCAATCGAGATTGTAGGAGAACCGCGCCATTCACTGTACTCCAGGTAAACTTGCGATCGCCCTGTGATCACTGATTAAGATGCATACCAACGTCCTGAAAAGAAAGGCCGCAAATTACCACTTGTCGACAAGCTTTAGGGAAGGAGAAAACTCTGCGGCAAAAGCAAAGCCAACACGTTGTGATACAAACTAGAGTTACAATCGATTGACCCACTGACGTTGCCAAGCCAGATCACCTAGTAAGGTAGAACGTTATGAAGCATGAAGAACGAGCAGCTTGAACAAAAAATGATATCAGCGCTTGAGATCATATGAAATACAATCCCCGTGACATCCTCCACAGCCATTTTTCCTGTTCGAAGTACGGACCACAAATGAAAGGAACCAACGCCTTCCAAAACTCGTCGTTTGTTCCACTGATTTTCTCATCCTCTGCCTGCCTCCACGTTGCGACATATTCAAACCAAAGCGGATAATATCCGGCCCATGCCCAATCAACGATCCAAAGACGACCATCTTCGCCCACTATGATGTTTCGAAGGTTAAGATCCTGGTGTGTAAGAACGAGCGGTTCTGAATCATCAAATAGCTCCTTTCTCGATGGGTGATCTTCGGGCACTCGGTCAGCATCCAGTGCCATCTTGCACCGTTCGTTGAAGAATGCCGAAAGCTCAGCATATGAGGCAAACGGACCGCGTTGAGACTGAACTTGACCGAAAATGGGGGATTCGCATGTCCGCGGTCCTTGTGTGCTCAGTGGCCCAGGTGGCGCCCCAGGAGGTGCCTTCAAACGACAAAGCTGACGGACGTAGCGACGTAATGTAAAAGCGACGCGTATCTTCTGCCACACCGAAAGGGTTGGCCAGACTTCAGCAAGAGTTGGACCTTTGATATAGTCCATGATGATGAGGTGATCCCATTTTTGCTTTACAACGCGGCGAACTCGTGGGACTGGAATAGTTGTCTTTGCGAACAACAGGTCGAGGGCGTTGGCTTCCGAGGCATCTTCAGCATCTTCGTCAATGTCTTGCGAAGCTTTTGCAACGGTATTGGGTGTAAGTTGAAAGATGGCAGAGTCTTGTCGTAGTTTTGGCGCCTTTTTCCTGAGCTCAAGAATCTCCTCATTGCTGAGTTGATCCACGTCCGAAGGCTGGTGACTCCATCATGTTAGCAAGTGTGTAAGAGCAGATGTGTAGGATCTACTCACGAGAATACTGGTTTGCGGCCTCTTGTTCGTTATCACCAACGACAAACTAGTATCCAGTGCGTCCGCCACCGTGCACAGGAACATGTAAAACACCCATTTCCACATTTTCGAGAGATATCCCCGGAGGTCTATGGATTAAAAGACTTGGAAGTTGGATGTATGCGCAGACGGCGCTTGTTCGCATGACCTACATGCTTACATAATTTACATAAAGTTGATACAGCCAGGAGAGAACTTGGCGCTTTCACTTCAATTGTAAAGCACAAAATCACTGCTTCCAAACACGGTGGTCCAGTGAAATATGATTGACCGATCCAGCCAGGCATCAGCTACCATCCATTCAAGATCATGTACGGATAGGGTTACTTTTAACACACTTGCCAGTATGGTTACTGTAACTTTTCTTCGCTCTCGACTTTAGCCATTGCCGCTCGCCCAGCTTCGCGGAACACCTCCAGGGCCTTCCAAGCTGCACCCGACGTCATACTCTCCATCGCAAGGCGAACCCCATCCTTATAATCCGATGCTACCCCAGCAACAACCAACAGCGCAGAAGCATTCATCAACACAAAGTGCAACGCCGGCGTCAGTTCGTTCGGTATTTCAGACCCGGAGGTAAGGAGCGCCTTGAACGTCTCCGCGTTCTGCGAGGCCGTTCCACCTGACACCGAAGTGAGAGGATGCGTGCGCAGTCCGAAATGCGTGGGATGCAGTGTGGTTTCTGTTATATTTCCATCTTTGAGCTCCCATGCCCACGTATCCCCAGCACAGCTAATCTCATCAAGCCCCTCGGCCCCACACACCACTAACGCGCGGACGACGCCACTGTCACGCAGCGACCCGGCGAAGGGAAGGCCAAGTTCGCGCTCGGCAACACCGAGCACCATGCCCCTCGGACACGCAGGATTGATGAGTGGGCCAATGATATTGAAGACCGTGCGGAAGGGGAGTGATTTGCGATATGGCGCAATTGCGGCAAGCGCTGGGTGGTAGTGAGAGGCCAAGATGAATGTAAATGGAACACGGGCGATAGGCATTGCTGTTCCGGCTGTAGGGGCTACGAATTGACACTCGAGACGTTTCAATAGATCTGCTGATCCAGATTTCGACGTCGACGCCCCGCTGCCGTGCTGAGTGATAGGCCGAGTGAGACATCGATCCTGTGAGGCTTCTGTGCAAGCACCGGATAACTCACCTTGACCACTCGTGCGCCTGCGCCTGCGGCAACTACAGCAGCAGTTGTACTGACATTGAATGTGTCGTGTCCGTCTCCACCAGTGCCTACGATATCGACGACGAAATCTTTGTCATCATCTTCGATGACAGCTTTGAGCGCACGCGCACGGAGGACGTTAGCGGCTGCAGCCAAGGTGTCCGGACGTCTTTCTACTTGGTTGATGTGGATGGCGGTCAAGAACGCGCCGATCTGGGCAGGATGGGCCGCATCTGGCGTGAAGAGATGCTCGAGGGCCTGTCTGAGGTCATCCGGAGTGAAACGTTCTGGTGTTTTGACCAGCTTTGCGAGGAGGGCTTTGAAAGTATCGGGGGTATACTCCTCCATCAAAGCTGATAGTTGATACAGAGAATTTGCTTCCGACTCGGGTTGAGGTAAGAGTGAGTGATTCAAAAACACACCGCCGCCGGTTCTTAATCGTTTATAACTCTACCGCCGTCTGAAGATGGGCCCAGATGCCCTAGTTGTTGGTCTGTGCCACGAAATAGTCGAAACAGGCACTGGCGTATACGGGTCACAGGTACTCGTTCCGATGTTTCAAGGACACGATCATCGAAGCATATGGAACGAACACCACCATCCAATATTCCTCAGGCCTCTCAGGACCAAGATAGTAGTACTCCATCGCTGCGAAGACCGCTGTCTACTTATTTCGAATGATTATACTCGACAATTGTCCAGCTTGTAGATGAGGATATCCACAGCCCCAATCTTGACGAGCTGGTCCATCACAGTTGCACAGTTCTTCTTCTCTACCATGGCGCTGACATCAACCCAGTCTGACTCCTCCAGCGGGCTGATTGTGGGAGCCCTCCTACCAGGCGTGATTTGGATCGCTTGGGGTAGAGCAGAGCGAGTGATGTTATACGAGCAGACCACGTATTTCTCAGCTGCCACCACACCTGCGATTCGACTGGCGATCAAATTTATGAGGGGGGCGTGATCAGCACGGGAAGGAGTGTTCGATTTGATGAGGACAGCTTCAGTTTGGAGTAGCGTTGCAATCGCATGCAGACCAGCGGCACGCATTGTATCACCGGATTCTGATAAACGTTAATAAACCACGAAAATAACACAGGCTCCAGCGCTCACGTACCCACGAGGTCAACTAAATGGGAAGATCGCCGTGAGCGCGTGGCCTAGGCAAGCCCGTCCTGATCACTCACCTATACCATCTGCTAAGCCGAGTGAGCAGGCAGCTTCCACACTTCCACCAATATATTGAATCTTTGTTCTTTGATCGCCGACAAGTGACAGCTGGTCGTCAATGTTGTTGAAGTACTCCGCTGCAAGGACCTCGAAACTCGTCACGACGCGTTTTCCAGCGAGATCCTCTGCTGTTTTGATAGGCCCGTGTTCTGGTACTTGCACCTGAAGAGCACATTTTCCGAATCCGAGGCGCTGAACCTCCGTTACTTTTTCTTGCATTTTTGCTTCTATGACGACGTCGTGGCCTGTTATTCCGAGGTCGATGTTACCATTCCCGACAAATGAGGGTATATCAGCAGCAGGGAGGAACACACTGCTCGAGTCAGCCAATCAAATATCTGGACAGGGTGGCCGACTCACAGCGCGATTGGGTGATTTATCACGAGGCAGACATCAAGGCGATTCGATTTGCGGAACTGGATGTCCGCGCCTACGGTGAATTGATCAAAAAAATCAGATATCTCTCCTTAAAGATATATGGAAAGATCAGCATACCGGCGAGTAATTGCAGGCATCTCTCGTGTAAGCGACCTGAGAACTGCGATCAGAGGTTCCTATGGCACTCGATGCATTCAATAAACACACCTTTCTTCGGGATCGCGAAGAGCAGACGGCCGTTGAGTGCTTCTAAGTCTACCACGAGATGAGGCTTCATCTATTGCGATGGCGTTTGAGGATAAACATGATAAAGTAGAACTCACTCATATTAATACCCAAGAGGAGACTGCAACCCCTTTGAGATGATTCAAGTAACCACACACGTTTCAAGTTACAACCTCGCCATCACACTCATCAGTTCACTCATCATCTTTGCAACCCTTGATTACCGAAAGCGGTAAGCTAATCAAAATGTCCGAAGTCCGACATCGCGACACACCCGATTGGTAGATGTTCACGACCATGTAAACAAGTGCAAGGCAAGTCAACGACAAGTGTGTCTCGTGCTTGTGAATTTGAGGCCCTGTGCCAGAAGACGCATCACTATTCCAATTCGCCATGCTATGGTAACGTTAATGTCCCTCACTAGCACTAGTAACGAATCGTAAGTATACCCTTTTGTGAGTAGACCTGCCACGCCTGTCAAGGAGCAAGCGACCACCTCCATATGACAACTGGGAAAAGGCAAGTGTACCTTGCTTGCTCACGGCATCTCATCCCAGAGAAGACACGGAGAAGTAACTTACTTCGACTCTTTATTCATTCTAGGGGAGACCAGAGTGTGATGCGGAGAAAACGAAAACTACGTCATACAACCCCTCATCATATAACAGCTGGCAAACCACACAGATTTCTGGTAACGCCAAGTGGTCTGCGCTCCCGTCGGCCAACTTTCTGACGCCAGGTTCACCGCAGAAAGGGCCCCGGGTGGATGACCAAACGACATTCATGTGATCTTTTTCTGGTCATTCTGTTTGGCAAGTAAAACAATTGTTGCCGATTTCATCAAACGATGTGGGGGGAAACCATACTCACCGTTGGGGTCCTCTACTTCTCTGCTTAAATGCGTCAAAGAACGTAGTCAAGCAGTTTTGAAACACCTGACGTGAATAGCAAGGAAGCAGTGTCTTCACACAGCAGCTTGGTCATTTTACCGTGAACCTTACTAGTATCCAGTTCGTGCCATGGAATTCACCTTTAGAATTCCAGGAAAAAATCGGAGACCTGTCGGAAGAATCCCCACCGATGTCCATGTTTCAAATGGGTCGCGGTCAGGACGCCCGACGGAGGAAAAAGGTCGTCATGGGCGATTCCTATTATTTTACGCCGTTCACTAATTCGCAGTGGATAAACTGTCGATTAACAATCGATGGGGGATGCCTTCTCATGAAGGGCTGTCAACCGAATATTGTGTTAAAGCAATGATGAGGGAGTTATAATTAACGATAAGACGGAACTGACGGAATTGGGAGGTGATCCGACATCTATCCTTCTGAACAGGGTGCGTTAAGCACGGGAAGGCACTGAAGAGGTAAGCCTCCGTCATAATGAGGGCCCCATCCAGGAAGCTAATCAGATGTTCCTGACACCGAGAGTCACGCGAATGATGGACATGGAGAGACATTCGAGGAACTCTTTTAGTTGGGCGGTCCTGCAGGGTTTGGAGTCTCCGAATGTTTGTCCGTGAGCGTGATCGCCGTTTCGGCGAATCCACGGAGATATACTCTAGATTGAGAGCTAAGTATATTGAAAGCTAAATGTATTAAACGATGAGTGTATTGAGCGCAGTGCGGTGCTGTTGAAGTAATGGCGGGCCGTTCGGTCAGTGATTGATATCCCAGTACTCGATTGAATTGGCAAGTTTAATAACAGACCGATGAGTCCATGGACGAGAATTGGGGGAATGCCAGGGAAGAGTACTTGTACGGAGTGCCAAGTACGTGGAATCTCCCGTCATCTTAAAAGTGTCGTGTAGGACGCCCCCGATGGTTTCTGTAAATACTACTAGGTAGGAAGAAGTTCGGAGTAATAATGTAATTTAAAAGTCCGATAAGTAGCGGGACAGGGCTTAGCCCAAATTATTACGCGGCCTTCAAGTATTATCTTCGCCAGTGCGTCTGCCATCTTCTTCTGCATCTCTTGTATTCACCACCACTCAGGAATTTGTCTGCTTCTACCTACCCCATCGATAACACTCATGCCCGACACCACTTCCCTCAACCACCCCGCACAAAGGGCATTCAACCCCTACACCGAGAATGGGGGCACTATCCTCGCCATTGCTGGTGCGGATTTTAGCGTCATCGCGGGAGATACGAGGCAGAGCGAAGGTTACAGTATCCAGACGCGATATGCACCAAAGGTTTTTCAATTGTACGCGTGCACTCATTTGACAGTCATATCCGTCTTCCCTCACCCTTATCCCAGGACCGATCGCGCGGTTCTAGCCGTCAACGGCTTTGCAGCAGACGGGAACATGTTTGTTAAGAAAGTCAAGCAGCGTCTCGAGGTACGCATACCCTTCCGATCTTTCGCCTCAACATCATGTCATTCTCCCATCCAGTGGTACCGACACGCTCACTCAAAAGACATGCCATTGCGTGCCATTGCAAGATTAATCCAAACGATGCTCTACGCTCGGCGATTCTTTCCGTATTATGTGTATAACATTCTAGGTGGTATCGAAGAAGATGGTTCGTCGGACGCGTACACATGTTTTAAACCACATTATCTCACCCCGTCGCTCCAGGTACTGGTGCTGTCTACTCGTTCGATCCCGTGGGGTCCTACGAACGTGAGGCATGCCGTGCAGCAGGCGCTGCTCAGTCATTAGTTCAGCCATTCCTCGACAATCAGGTAAGTCAAGCACCCCCGATCTTTCCCCGAAGATAGCCCGTGATTTTAACCCGATCATATCACAGATCTACTTCAAGAATCAGCGACCTGCACCTAACACGTCGCATCCGGCACATCTGCCTCTTCAAACAGTTCTGTCCATAGTCATCGATTCATTCACTGGCGCAACCGAGCGTCACATTGAGGTATACCCGCGCCCTCTTATTATTGTCCTTGTTATATCTGTGTGCTAAGTCTAACTCGTCAGGTCGGTGATGGTCTTGAAATGTATGTTGTACTTGCCAAGGGTCGTGGCCTGCATGGATTGGAGGGTGTTAGAGGCGTGCAGGAGCTAACAGCAACGGACGATGGCGAACGCGTGTTCGTGGTGAGGAGGGAACTGAAGAAAGATTAAGTAGCTCGTGGACAGCCGTTCCTTTGTTATGAATAGACACGTTTTATGATGACCTGCCATGTCTCGCGGGAACAGGTTTTGGATCGTGGTGATCTAGTCAAAGCTTACCACTTGATATTTAGCAGAAGATGTTTCTCCAGGCAGACAGTGCTACCAACAAACTCGCTACAGCACCCCTCCTCGATCACATATGTACATATCGATCACAGTGGTTACATGAGGAAACGGTGATGCCGTCGTCATATTAATCAAGCGACGACAAGGATTCCAAGGACCCAAGCTACTGTGCGCTTGTATATGCCGTTGTGGCAAAACGGGTACAGAAAGATTGGCTAAGGTCTAACCTATCCTTTGTGGCGGAGGTTGTTCGATGTCTGGCGATGCATCGAGAATTGCAGACCGTCAGTGTTGACATGCTTCGTATCCATGGAATCTCGTGCTTGAAGAGTTTATAAAAGGGTATCAACGTTGGGGACCTCACGCTACCTCACGGTGATATGACCCAGCTGTGAAAAAGAGGAACTCGGTTGGAAACAAAAGGTGGAGCAAACAAAAGCAAACACACCACTCCCTTCTCATCACCAGGCCTTCGTCGTCACGGTTTCCAACGTTTGTGTCACCGCCGTGTCAGCAAAGCACCTACCTTTGCTCCCTCATTATCTCTTAAAACTCGACCGACGTCCTACTCCCCCTCCAAACCTTCCTCTAAATCTTGATGATTGTCTTTTCGCTTCTTTTGCTCTTGCTGGCAGTGCCTGCTCTCGGTCAAGGTAATGTGACATCCATCGTCGGCACTTGGGCATCAGGGAGTCAGAACGTCATCACGGGCGCGGTCAGTTCGTCTTCAAGGTGGTCCAGCCCAGTGTAACTCACCACGTTATACATAGGGCTTCGCACAGCCAGCCAACGAATCGTTCACCTACCCACCAACCACTGGCCTATCCTATTCATTGTGGGTCTACCTTTACTACACCATATACACACCTAGCTAACTAATGCTCAGTACTGGTGACGGTTTCTACGAAATCGCGCGGTATCGAATGACAGGGAATGGTAAACCGACCGTCTTGCCGTTTGAGCACGTTGACTTAAGTGTTGCTTCTTTGCAGGCCCTTCGCCCACTTGCATAACTGGTGTCATGAACTGGTGTCACGGAACATACCAACTCCTTGCCAATGGATCCATAGTCATGACGCCCTTTGGAGATGGCTACCAACAAATTCAAGATCCTTGCGCAGCAATATCCAACTTCATGGAGAACTATAATGATACCGAGCTCTATCCAATCTGGACTATCTACCAGGACCCGGTGAAAGGGTACACCCTCCAGCTCTACCAATGGGACGGCACCCCATTACCCCCACAATGGCAGGTGTCTGCTTCGCCCAACATGCTCCCCACTCAACTCTTGCGTAATGTCACACCACCCACACAAAATGCTATCGTCCTCATTGCGAACGCTGGCGAGCGCAGATGGGAGGTTGCAAGTTTGACGGGTGTCCTCATGGTGATCTCAGGGCTCGCAGTCGCATCGTCGCTACTCTGACGAAGGAGGATGATTGCGAAAAGTGTCTAATAATGGATTCTTTTTTGCACCGGGTTAGGACATTTTCCAGTA
The DNA here is from genome assembly GCA_014904835.1 of Paxillus ammoniavirescens. Classification (NCBI taxonomy): domain Eukaryota; kingdom Fungi; phylum Basidiomycota; class Agaricomycetes; order Boletales; family Paxillaceae; genus Paxillus; species Paxillus ammoniavirescens. Next base: position 59,963 of record MU120991.1, on the reverse strand, counting down.
CCGTCTGCTCCTTATGGCCACGCCACCAACCGTCGTCTCGCAGAGTCCTGTAAGACGCAACTCACGATCACTCCCACACGCTTTTTTGTCTGATTCAACATTGTCTCCTCCCCCCCTTTCTTTCGCAATGGACATTACGAACCTACATACCTTACCTGCCTCGTTGGACTCATTCACGGGTGACGTGTGGATACCCTCCAACCGACTGCAGTGCACGTTCGTTTCTGCGTTCGGGTTCATTGTGTTTTTACTACCATACCCTCGAGTTCTTGGATAATGAAACATGAAATAGAGCATGCTTCCGGCATTTTGGACCAAGAAGTGTGTGTACTCAAGTACTTTGGAATGGATGAAGCAAAAAAAAACGCAGTGGAGAAGTGGAGCTTGTGGAGGTGTCCTGGGAATTTCATCTGGACGTGAACCTTAGTGCCACCCTTCTTGCGACGATGTGTGACGTTGTCGATACTGCATAGCTATTACACTGCCAATACAATGAGCATTCCTACAAGCCGGAGCAATAGACACTCACACCACGGTTGAGGGAGTTAGAGAGTCCTCACCTGTTACTGTACTTGACATTATAATCTCCGCAAGGAAGGACGAAGCTGTCGGAGATAGGGTACAATAGGGTCTCCATGCCCGCTAGTGTGCTCTAGTACATGGGCTTATCCAGACGGTGATTCGGGCGCTGGCCAAGCCACGGAAGAAGCACCGTAGTCGCCACCAGTTCGTTCATCATCGTGCGAGCCTGAGAAGGTGAGGAAACCGCTACTCGGTCAGGAGGCAAAGTGCGGGCGGAGCAATGATACCCCGAGTCTCGCCGCCGTGTGTCCGAGTCTGACTAGTCAGTAACACGTCCTGGAAGGATTCAGTTGGTTCAGAATTGATGAGAAACCTTTGGACAAACCGATACGGAACTAACCCCACTTAAGCTTAGGCGATCCTCCCCTCCTGCGTGAACGATAAAGGTAAGTTACATATACATACTCGCTTGCGCTTTGTCGGAGAGAGCACGTCGGAAGGGGGATATTCGGGACTTGGGACGTATGGGTATGGGGATTCAGTGTCCTCTTGTCACGTATACGAGAATGCCTCTGCCAAAACTGGAGATTAAACACCGACTCGAGGACCTCTTCTTCCGCTTATAAATCCAATTGCTAGCGCGGGGCCCGACTACTGTGGGACCCGACGGCATGAGGGAAGCAGACCGTAAGGTGTGTTCTTCTCTGCGAGGATGCAGTGTGTGCGGACCTTCGGAGATAACGACCCTACGACGTAAGGACTCCGAAGGTATAGAGGCGGGCTTCCAACAGGCTGCGCTGGCAATACTTCCTAAAAAAATACAGGTTCTTATGAAACAGAAGGGGGGGAGCGAGACGTTGTCCGAGTCGTCGGTCTTGCCCTGTGTGATCGTGACGTCCTAGTATGATGTTATGAATTCGAAGCTTGACGCTCTTCCAGTTCGGGCTTGTTTGGCAAAAGCTTGTGATCCAAACAAACCGTCCAAAATTACGGTTGCTAACGTATCTAATATTTAACGTTGGCACTTTTACCATAAACAGAGAGCCAAATCGTGCTAGTCTTCCTCCTGGCAAAACGATGGTCTATATTTCACAGGTTACGATGATTCAGTTGAAGTCACCACGGCAGTATTCGTTCACTTCAAGATCTGGAGAACCACGTGTATATATTCCATGCTTGTGTACGTATACAAGAGAATTATGAGGCAATACAAAGTCGAGACAGGACACAAAGGCCATAAGATGCAAGGCCGTATAAAAAAAGGGATAAGGGAGACAAGAAATACACATCTAAGCCTCGTCGAGGCGATACAAACTCGAGATAGGGCCGAAAAGACGAGACAGGATACAAATCCAAGGCAAAAGAAGAAAATAGCCATCTAACGGACGGCATGATACACAAATCCAAGTCTCATCGAGACGATACGAAGTCGAGACGGAGGGTAAAGAGAGAATATAAAATACAGACCCGAGGCGATGAAGGAGAGGGATATAGGATACAAATCTAAGGTGAAGAAAGGAGGATATAGGATACAAATCCGAGGCAAAGAAAGGAGAGGATATAGGATACAAATCCAAGGCAAAGAAAGGAAAGGAACAGAGGATACAAATCTAAGGCGAAGAAACGAAGGGAAGACGGGATACAAATCCAAGGCTAATTAAACAAAGGAAAAAAAAAGACCAGCGAAACACAAACCGACGCGCAGATATGGTGACACGGAGTTGACGACAAAGACGGAATTGCGCTACGATTGACGTTGAATATCGTTGCTGAAGAGACACCCGAAGGCTGGTCACGAACGAGATGGTTGGAACAGAAACGTCCGATCACGAATCGGCTCGAGCGTATGGGGGCGCCACATCGAGAGGGCACGTAGTACGCTCGAGGGAGTCGTGATGGAGTCCATATTGTTCCGAGGAAACTCGGGAGGAAGAATTGGATGAATGCGGAAGAATGTTGAGGCGTTGCTTCGGATGGTCTTCAGCGCTGATCTTGAACGTCAGAGTGTAACGAAAGAAAGTCAAAGTCGTGCAGTCGAAGGTGTCTGGTCAAAGGCGCGTGGTCGAAGGTGGCGTTGTCGGAGGCGGATGCAACAAGATAAAGTCGAAAGGTTGGAGGCGAAGGTGTCTGGTCGAAGGCGCATGGTCGAAGGTGGTGTTGTCGAAGGCGAGGAATAGTGATGTGGAAGTCGAGGATAGTGGTGTGGGGCAGACTCGGAGTCTGATGCGAACCCCCCTGAACTTGAATGTCGGATGCAACGAGAAAAAGTCGAAGGGTTGGAGGCGAAGGTGTCTGGTCGAAGGCGAGTGGTCGGAGGTCGTGGGCGAGGGCGGGGAGTAGTGATGTGGAAGCCGAATAGCAATGTGGGGCCGAGTCCGAAGTGACCGAGAATTCGTAGTCCGTGTCGTCACGAGTAACGATCATAGACCAGCGCGCAGCAGTAAACCGCCGCGGAGACTGTGACAGTGAGAATCTGCAAGTGATAAATGAGCGTCGAGAACGTAAATACTAGCGAGAAAAAGTACTCACGATGGCTGAGAGCGCTGACGGTGGGACAATCATGATCGAGAAGAAGGAGACCGTGATCGTAGCGTAGAAGAGTACACAAACCCAGATGGGTATCCCCGTTCGCTGTTCCACGTCCTCCGCTGAATTCCCCAAAAACCATTCGGGTAAGTACCGGGATGCGAGGTATTGGAGAAGGTAGGTGACAACAGGAATACCCACGATAGCGATCAACACTATCTGTGGGACAATTGAGACGATGCCGATCGTGACCGCGGCACTAAACAGCGCAACAACCAAATTCAGCATCGCCTCTGGCCGTTCCACCTCGCCCGGCGAATCGTTCATTATCCATTGGGGTAGGTATTGGAACGCGAGGCATTGCAGGAAAGTGACGATGTCCGCGTAGGAGCCGCGAGTCGGCGATTCGAAATAAGGATGCGCCCATCGGCGCTTGATGTCGTCCGAGGTTGGCTTAGACGCCGTCTTCGGCTTGGTGGATTTCGATGTTGGCCTGACTCGTTTCGACGTTGGCCTGATTCGTTTCGACGTTGGCCTGACGGGCTTCGATTGCGCACGCTCGCCTTGCGTCGCCGGCTTCTGCTTCAACCAGTGAGGAGTCGGAGGTCCGAACGTCTTCAACACGCCGAAGGCCCCCATCTGCCATCTCCTGCAAAAGTCGTCCCCTGGCGTGTGGCGAGGACACGGCACGATGTCGTCGAGGTAACGTTCCGGGTTTTGCCTCACTTCCTCTGTCCAATCGAAGGCGTGGTCTGCGATCTGGAGGGGTTTCGGCGAGGACATCCACTGGAATTCGACTTCATCGAAGAGAGCGTATGGTACCAACGAAGTGCCGACGCTGATGTCGTTGGCTGCTGCAGTGGGTACGACGGGCTCGAGGTTGGGTGCGTCGACGCCTGGCAGAAACTCCACGACAGAGGCGACGAAGAGACCGTAAACAATGCCATCTTTATGAGCGGTTCCTCCAATTCCGAGTCGTCGAGTAAGGCGGCGAGGCACGACGGTGTGCGTGAATTGTTGAACAATGAACATGACACTGAAAATCACCGCAAAGGCTATCATGATGGCGATGAGGATGGTATTGAGAGTGGTTGGGAGAGAGTGAGCTATAGTGGGAGTATTTGCGAGAATGGAGGGATGGGTAACTGACTGAGGAACATGGATCTGAACGGCGTTTCTTATATACGCTCAGGGGGCGTGTATTGGTATGTTTGACGGGCGTCGCGGTCACGTGAAGAAAAATCAACACCGCCACTACCAAAAATCAACACCGCCACTGCGAAAAATCAACACCGCCACCAACTTCATGTCATCATATGCACGTACTATGAGGCAAATGTGTCGCCCCCCCTCGCTCCAGTGTATCCGAGTCGTCAGCGACACTGAGGGCCTTCTTGCTGTTGGGTATTCAATATTCAACTGCCAGCGGGAGGGATTTGACGACGCGCGAGAAGCAGCCTATATCCATTTTCTTCTCCCGCGGTCCGCGGGGATGTGCCGAGAGAGTGTGAGGTGGACTTGGGAGCGTTGATTGTGATGGCCAGCATGACATTTGAATATGTGGGTACCAGTAAACCTGCGTGGCGCAATCATGCAGGCATGCCTTGCCTGATGAATTAAGTGCGCCGCAACGAGAACGGTTATGGTCCGGAAGGACGGAACAAGGTAACTGCGAGCTCACGAGGATGGCACATATTTGAATGGGTAGATTGAAAGCCAAGGCCGTGGCACCGCTGGGTTCGTTGTTTCGGTGACTGATCAAGAAAAAAGCCGACTCTTTGGCTCAAAAGTTGACAGCCTTCTTTCCCCATCATATCAATTTACTAGTCGACGCAGGATCGAGACTCGACACTCTAGCCCACAGCCAGCTGAATTCTAGTTCGCAAGTTCAAGGTGTTAATTTGAGGAGGCACTTACTACTAGCAACTGACTCCTAATCAATTTCTACCGAGTCGAGGTCCGATTTTGTGCCCAACGTGGAACTGGCCAAGTACATGAGACGCACACGCAGTGTCACGCATGGAGGGGGCTGCAGCTGCATGGAAAAACCGAGCAAACCGAGCGAAGCGCGATGTTGTTTCCGTCTTTCTCCATTTATACAAGCCTGACCAGCTGGGATCGCGAGTGCAGGGCTGCTCTTGCTCATATACACTGTGGCTAATCGGCTAGGCACAACGTCTGCAAGCAGGGGCAGAGCCGAACAAGCCAACTGACAAATGAGCCTGTGAGGACGAGATTCTGAGTTGATGCAAAGATGATGACGATACGTACATGCAGAAGGACCACCGCTACAAACCGCGTAGATCCGTCTTTGAAACGAATCGGTTCGAGCTAAAGATCGGGTCGGACCGAACGCTCGTCCGTTGAAACGGATTGATTCGAGCTGTCAGATTATCGGATCGAGTCGGATGGAATCTCCCAGACCTTCGATTCGTCAGCAACAACGCCACTGCCATTTTGAGTCATGACATGCGGGTGTCCTGGCGTTCCGCCCCCGATGGACAGAAAGGGAAACATATTCGCACGGGCAACACTTTATTCTGAGCTTCGTTTCCTTCATTTACGTTTCTCTCGTTTTCCTTACCCCACATCTCTCCCTTCCGCTTACCTCGCTCAATTTTCTCACCCGAGATTTTCAGGATCTTGTATTTTCAGGCAAACCTAACAGCTTACTTGTTTCTCTTTTCTTTTCTTTCTTTTTCTCTCTCTGTTTCTCGATGCTGAACTCAGTCCCTGTGCTCCTGGAACCTTATCAATCAAACAACCCCTTGCTGTCCCAGTCGCTGGCAGCCGAGTTGTGCTTACAGGGACTTCCAACGCCATGGCGGACCCCCTCGAAAAATTCGAGACATTCCAGCCATATCGACGACGGTGCAGCAGCTGGCCCCTCTCGCACGGATCTTGATCAGGAGGCATCAAAAAGGCTGCTTCAGGGCGAACTGTGGAGCTCATCAAGTTCCCCAGCACAGTCATTCCCACATGATGACGAATCCCAACTGTCACCCGCTGCATCGTTTTTGGCCGCTTTCAGCCCTCCCACACAGTCCATGCACCTACCCGATGACGAGGGTGAGACTGTCGCCAACTATGTACTCGGCTCGATCATAGGTTGTGGCGGTTTTTCCACCATCAGGCGTGCTTCGTCGCCATCTGGTGGGGTTGTTGCAATCAAGATCGTTAGGCGATCTGACCTTTCAAGGCAAAGCGACGCAACTCTAGCTAGGAAGCGTCTCGATCATGAAACCGAAGTCTGGTCATCCCTTAGCCATGAACATATTCTTCCATTATTCTCCGTTGAACACACTCCTTATGCCGATTTCTTTGTCACACTCCTTTGCCCCGCTGGTTCGCTCTTTGATATCCTCAGACGGGACGGGACCCCTGCCTTACCTCACGATGACGCGGGCATGATGTTTCGCCAGGTCGTGAGGGGTGTACGATACCTCCACGAAGTTGCCGGATATGTCCATAGGGACATCAAACTGGAAAACGTGCTGGTAGACGAGATGGGTGTATGTCGTATCTGCGACTTCGGTTTAACTCGCAAAATGGGAGAGTCCGATGACGAAGACCTAGAAGATCATTCAAGCGCTGTTCATCGACATCGCTCCACCATCTCTCATACGAGGCGGCAAGCCAAGGTCACACTAGCTGCCCAAGCATCCATCTTACGCCACGGCCCTCGACGTCACCGCACGTCGACCCCCGTTGGCGACAACTCCCCCGCTCCCGTCCATCCAGCTTATGTATTTCAACCGGGCTCATTGCCGTATGCCGCTCCAGAACTCCTATCGCCTCAAACTTCCTGCAAACATAACGGCCCCCACCCAGCACAAGACGTGTGGGCATTGGGATGTTTGCTTTATGCCCTGCTCACTGGGCGACTACCTTTTTCTGACCCGTTTGAGCCTAGGTTGACCATGAAAATTCTTCGTGGTAAGGAAAGGTGTCCTTCGGTGCAGCTTCTGCTCATGTCTTCCTCCTAGGTGTGTACGACATACCATCTGACATTGGTCGTGGAGCGGATCGTGTGTTGAGAGGTTGTCTTGAGCGTGACGTTCACAATCGTTGGACTATCGCAATGGTGGATGAGATGGCATGGGACATAGGTTGGGGAGAAGTTGACGAAACATCTTCTGTAGCACATGAGGATGAATTTGACTTCGTAGTTTACCCCAACCGCCCATCCCCATCATCACGTTCCAGGTCGCCTTCTCGTTCACGTCCGTGTCACATTCGCAATTCTCTATTCGATTCCGTACCATCAGCGTGCCCCAACAGATCCCTCTCTCGTGCATCTGCCACGACCGCTAGTTCGCTCTCTACACGAAGCACCAGCCGAAGCGTATCCAGACCACCAGTTACGCGCTCGCCCCTCCCACCAGGGTGTGACGATCTCAGTAGCTCCGTGTTGAGCGCATCAACGCTCCTCTCTTCGACAACACCGCTGGAGATTGGCGGGTCACCATTCCCCTCTCCGCGATCATTCATCGAACGAGGTCGTAGACTGAAGAAAGCAGATGCTCAACCAACCAACCGCTTTGCTCCTTCCTTGGAGGCGTCTACAGCACGATCTGATTTTGGCCGCGAACCTTGCAGTGGAAGAGATTTATATTCTGGAACGGATATCTTGGATAGCACCGCACGGTGGGCGTCTGCCTTGGGATTGACTACTATTGCAGAAGCATCCTCGCAATTGAATGGTACATCGTCGCATGCAACAGAGAAGCTGCGAGCCATACAAAGCCAAGCGGAATCACAGCGCAGCAAGCGAGCTGAGAGTACTCCTCCGGCTCCGTCCGCTTGGCCCCGAAGATCCCGCGTCAAGGAAGACCCTCCCTCTTTCAGACTTGCAGAGTCTCCAGGAACTGGTGGCACCTTCCTCAGGGAGCCCAGCGCCACACCGATCCCCATTAACGCCCGCAAGAACGGTACCAGAAGCCGCAGTGTGGGCTATGAACACGATAGCGCTGCTCGTCGGCATTTTTGAATCCCGTCCCCGCCTACCACTCCGCGCTGGCCCAAGCATGCCTATTTGACGTATCTGTGAGTTTTACTGCGTGTAGCCGCGTTTCCTATGCACAGTTTAGGACTCCTGAGTACTTATTGCTGCATTTCTGTACTTCTAGCTTTTTCCATATCCATACTTCCTCATATCACATCATTTCTTGTCTTGCCTTTCCATTGGTGTTTCTGCTAATTGTCAGCGTGGATACCATTTGGGGACCTATTTATACTATCTTGGCTGTTTACTCACACCTTGTACACTGGATATCATTGTGCAGTCATAATTTACGCCGTAGGGTAGCATCACTCACTCACTTGATTCAGTCGTATTGTATTGAGGTTCCGCTTCTATGCAATGAAGGTTTGCGCATCTTGTTGGTCGAGAGATCAAGTTTAAGGACGAGGTAAGTGCTGATCATGATTCGAAAGTTCGCGATTGGGCCGTCATCGCCGTCATCACCCCACAGAAAGTGCTCTGATATACATCACACTAGTTCTGTGTCGCGTACTAGTCACCGCACGACACCCCTAGGATGGGGGCATGTCCTTAACAGGGAAAGTTGTTGGAATTATGAGTTACCACTCATCAGGGAATATCGGCGGCGGTTTTCTGCATCACAGGTAGAAAATGACGAGTGCTGCCTTGCGTACTCAATCGAACCCGAGGCTCACTGCAGGGAGGTGGCGGTGTTGATTTTTACTTCACGTGACCGCGACGCGTCCGTTGATCCCGTCAAACATACCAACACACGCCCCCATCAAGATATATAAGGAAAGCTGCCAGACCCATTCCCTTCAGTCAGTTACCCATCCCTCCATTATCGCGAATACTCTCATTACACCTTACTCTCTCCCAACCACTCTCAATACCATCCTCATCCCCATCATGTTAGCCTTCGCCGTCATTTTCGGCGTCATGCTGGTTGTTCAACAATTCACCTATACCGTCGTGCCTCGCCGCCTCACTCGACGACTCGGCATCGGAGGAACCGCTCCTCCTCTCATAGACGGCATCATTCATGGTCTCTTCGTTGCATCTATCATGGAATCCCCGATAGACTTCGACCCGCCCAACCTTGAGCCCGTCGCATCCACTGCAGCAGTCAACGACGTCATCGTAGGTACTTCGTTGGCGCTATACGCACTCTTCGACGAAGTCGAGATCCGTTGGATCCCTTCGCCGGAGCC
>MU120991.1:9087-48950 GCA_014904835.1 Paxillus ammoniavirescens | reverse complement strand
CTCGCCTTCTTTCCATCGCCTCGGATTTGTATCGTCTGTCCCTTTCTTTCATCGCATCGGATTGTATTTTATTTTGTCTCTGCCCTCCCTCTCGACTTTGTATCGCCTTGATGAGGCTTGGATCTGTATATCCTGCCGTCGGTGAGATGGCTATTTCCTGTCTTCCATATTCCCATTCTTTGCACACTTTGGATTTGTATCCTGTCTTGTCTTTGTGACCCCCTGTTTCGAGTTTGTACCGCCTCGATGAGGCTTGGATATTTTATTGTCTCTGGTATCCTTTATTTACATCGCCTTGGACTCGGATTTGTACTTTATGGCTCGACTGTGTATCCCCTCCCTGTATCCTTACGAAGGCATGCAATATATGTAGTTTTCCAGAACTTGTGAATGTTCTTGTTTTCGTTTTCGTCTGTCATTCAGTCACCTGTATTTGTCTTATCGCGAATCTTCACAGGGTCGCTCCATACGAGCGACCGCATTTGGCTGGCTACTTCTCTCGTTTTTTCTGCGCGAGTCCTGCGCGAAGCTGATTAGCAGAACTCGAAGTGAATGTTCATGCATGCCATGGCTTCGAAGGAAGCATCGAGGTCGTAACCTGCATGCAACTTCACATCCACCTTGCCGTGGAGAGATTTTCATGTTTTGATACACAGCGCCGTGCTGCAGAAGAGACTCTGAACGCTCAAGCAATAGCATGAGCGATAACGCACACTGGCCCACTGCCTGTTTGTCATCGTTATATCATTCTTCACAAGAACAGTGAGCCGTGCGCAAGCTAAGCAAGTACAGAGGGTGTCATGAAGCTACCTCCATAGGCGTAGGACCACTGCCCACAATAACGTCCTCAGCTGCCGATCGTCGAGCTTTCCGTTCTGCAGCTTGTGCTTGGAGCGCCTCGACTTCTTCCTGCAATTTGGCCTATCCGATGATTAGCCATCGTGTCGAAGGGCGTTGCCAATGAAGAGGGCGGCGTTGCAATCCACTCACCACTTTTGAGTCGAGTTCAGCCTTGTCGAAGATTGAGTACGCTGGACGGGCGCTTGAGGTTATCACGTTTCCTTGGGAAAGCGTGAGTGGTCGAACACGGTAAACTGGGTGGTGATACTCACCGAAGGAAGCTTGTTTGAAAACTTCTTCCATGAGTTCGTGATTGCGTCTATACCTCGTAAGAGCGAGTGTCCGAGTCGATATCACCTCGAATTCATCTAACACGTAACGTTCAGACAGGAAACGCGTAAGAGCAAAGGCTTCCCGCACCTGCAGAGTCATCGTCGTCCAGCCGAGGGGGACCAGGCCGCTGCTACAATCACCAATCATCTCAGCACACATCCTAGGAGGGAAAAACCAGGAAACGCACCACTCCCATGCTCCCACTCCGCTCACGTGCACGCTCTCGCTCCCGCCGTCTCTCAAGTGCCTCCATATTGTTGTTTTGCTGCGCAATTATGGCTTGGGGGTTCATGCCCATCGTCTGGGGACTCATACCCATCACCTGAGGATTCATTCCTTGCTGGCCCATCCCCATTGCCTGAGGGTTCATCCCCATTGGGCCCTGGGGTGGAGGGGGACCAGCTCCAGGTGGATAGGCCTTTTGCCCAGCTTTGTCGCCCATGACATACATGGGCGGCTCGGTAATTTGACGCAACGGGTATTGTCGTACGGACGAGTTAAGCAGCGAAGGAACGATCTCTACGGGTCAATCAGGGTCAGGAAGCAATTATGCGGGGAAGGAACCTTTAAATGCGTAATAATAGAACCACCCCGTGCAGGAAAAGTTTGAAAAATCCACACGAAAGATGGGAGTGAGAATATGAACGGACGTTTGCGTGGTGCTCGAGATAGGCAAGATGTGGTAGGAGTTGACAGAACCTAGACTCACGGAGCGCAGGCCCACGGCTGTAATGCACGAGTGTAATGTGAGGGTGTCCGCCTTTCAAGAGGCGGTATCGTCGCCGGACTCGCCAAGCGCTGGTGTCCTGGGAGTTGGGTACGAAGCCGTATTTTATTTCCATAACTTCCATCTCCTAGAAGTCGTTAATGGTCAAATGACCTGGCTTGATGGCTTTGGGAGGAATGGCACACACACGGTTTCCGGGCGCAGGCACCGCGTACCGCGTTTCTTGATCTTGGTACCGAACACCATCGTTTGGGAATTGTGCGGGGTTGGGGAGGAAGATGAGCACGGATTGGCCCTCTGTAAAGGCAAAAGTACGATTGTTGCTCGAACTAAGCGATGCTCAAGCTTCGGTGCCGTGTTTACGCACCGACAGGCTTGTCAATAAAAGTCCATGAGTAAGGTACATTCAGTGATAGTTGTGCAGCGCGACCAAGCATGTTTGCTGCAACCTCGATCGTCACATTTGCGTGAAGCCCAATGTTCTCCGGATAACGCAGGCATGGAGCGTCAGGGTGTGATTGTTGGAAGGTCATTGTAACGCCGTATCTGGGTTGTCTTAAACTTTTGGACAAAGTTGGCAAGAAGGTTGTTTGGATCAGAAGCCTTTGCCAAACATCCCTTAGCGCGGAGTCGCGGGCATCTGAAATCCTAACCAACTTCCAGGGGAAAAAAAGCGAGGCAATATTTCCCAGCATTTTTCATCGACGTTAAACGGTGAACGCTACACATACACGACATCTGTCCGTTGGATGACTTCATGCAACCGCATTTTTGGTGGCCTCACTATGCACTAACCATGAACTACACTATGTGGATGGTCCATCGGACTCCATGAGTCTCCATCCCCCAACACGTCAGCCCCCAGTCCTGGCTTGCCTGTACGACACGTTGCGGCGAGTGCGATATCGATATGGCCGCTGGCGTGAATTATTACCCACCCTCGCCTAGGAATGTGGACCGAAGGGACTGGCTGGAAAAACGCAGAACTGTGGACTTGGGTATTCGATCCCACATCAATATTGAATGGTGGCAGTTGACAGTGTCTGAGGAATTGTCATCTTCCTCATCTCTCCGGCGCCCCAGGACACAGTAGACGCCCTTGGGAGGATAAAGGTATTGGCTGTCCTTTCAAAACAGGAAATAATGTGTGTCATCGTGCCTCCCTGATCCGGAAGGTGTCAAGGTTTCCTCATCCTCCTTTTCCTAAATTGTGTATCGGCCTCACGGAAACGATTCATTGCAGAAGTTAACATGTACACCGCACATACTACTTCTGTGTCCGATGTCATAACTTATAAAAACCAAGTGGCTTGCGAAGCTTTGGATCCAGTTTTCAAACCTCCCTTAAGTACAATGCTCTCGTCCTTGTTTGATATGATCATTCAGATGATCCTCCAGCTCACCCCGAATGAAGCTCTCCGAGCATCCGAAGCACCCAAAGATGTCTTGAGGTTGTTGAACGAACGCAGAGGTTGGGCTATTGATGCAGTACGTCACGACGCGTTGTGATACTGTGTTCATGTGGCGCTCACACAGCTCGTTTAACCTAGTACCGAAGTTGCTTCAAGTATGCGGATGTTGGTCTGTTCGTGCACCAATAACTGATATATGTGGTGTCATTTCCCCAGCATCAACCTCCCGCGTAACAAAAATTTTGCCACACTCTGCACGCTGGTATTCCTCGCCATGGCAGAGACTATGCATCTCCGGTATGGTCGTCTCTCTCCTACCCAGTTGATGGTACGCCCGATTTCACATTCCTGAACAACACTCGCATGACGTGATCGCCACTACTCATCCTGACAGAGACGCGTGCACGCGACCGGCTACGAAAACTTTGCAGTTATGAATGCGATCCCAGAGCTTGGCGTCATCGTTGTCCGCATTGTTGATATTTTTGCCATGTCTGACTCCCCTGCGATCGCGACTTCCCTCGCATTGATGGGCTCTCTCCCGGTGATCGGCCTTCCAGCGTTTCTCCACTCTGTGAAGACCCTTTCGGAAATTGCCTTTCAATCCATTCTCCAAGTCATCGAGTTCTTACAAAAATGGACGCGTCGCTTTAGGAACCAGGAGGGTGGAGATGAGGGTGGAGCTAGCGTTGTTGAGGATAGCCCAGTTTGACTACCTAGAGGTCCCCATACTTCGCTATGTGAATGATCAAGTTCCTAGTCCACGGATCTGGTGATGTTACATGGAGAGTTGCTTCGTATTGGACGATACCACCGACTGGCTGTGCCTCGAAACTCTCTGCGCACAACCTCGTGTATAACTCACCATGGACTCAATTTGGACTCTTTTGGAGAGCATCTTGGTGAAGTGCTTTAACTATTATGTCGGCATTTCCTAAGAAATCCACTCTCAGCATTACGGTATCGACTGCCACAGTTCAGTGACATATCCCTCGTCGTAATGCACGCAGCCCAGTGGCGAGATTTATTGACATTAGGTGGACTCGTTACCATTCGTTAACTCGGATGTGCTGACATTCTCAGGGCGTAATTCTCCGAAGCGGACTCCAGTCAGCACCACAGATAGTTATAAGATATTCACCAACTTGTTATTCGACCTACCTATGCTAGCTGCGTTTCCGTTCCCCTTGCCCCCTTCTGTCGCTAGCGGTCTACCGAGCTTTCCATGACTATGAAACCAGCAAAAGATCATATTCTTCGCCATTTCCTCTCCGGTGAACTACAATCTGACTCAATGACTTGATTTTGTATTTTTGGAAGTCTGGATCTGGTAGAAACCTAGTACAGAGTGTCATGCCTAACTTTCGACCTTTATCCTCATTACACGCTAGGGATCTTGCGTGGTTTCGCGGGGTCGATCGCGACCATCATGCACTCGGTTTTACGTTTAAGCCTGCGTAACACACACCCCCGCATAGGTACTAGTAAGTTTTTCTGAGCACAAGGGATGCAAAATGTCGTGCACGACTTGCTGATATGCCAGTCCTAATTACATGCAAGGGGCTTGCGGGACTCCGCGGGATCAACTGCAATCAACATGCATGCCGTTCCATAGAAATGCTCCAACCAGGGCTGATTACCGTAAGTTGCAATGGGAGTCCTGATGCCCACCGAGGACATCAAACAGACCTCCAAAACTTGAGTAGGGGGTTGACGATGAAATGGCGCGAAAAAAGAGTATTCTGCGCCTTCTTTAAGTAGGTGGACAGGTGGTCGTCGGTACGGAATGATCTCGACACCCTCGACTTGGTCTATAGTGAGATCCTCCAGGGCATCCTTCAAAGTATCCTGGGAATGCGACCCTGCCGATTTTTCCCCTTGCAACTGCCCGACAGTGAGAAAATTGAAGGGATTTTCTTCATAAAGAAGCCTCAGTGAATATTGAAGGCCCAACTCCTCACAAACATCGGCAAGGACCTGGTCTTGTCCTTTCAACTGGTCGAGCAACGAGTCAAGCAACTTGTGGCCGCTGTAAACGTACTCGTGCTGAAGACCAAATCCCAAGTAACCGCCGTTTGGCAGTTTGGTTTCGTCGTTGACAAGTTTGACCAAAGCTTCCTTTAACGTCTGGTGGGCTGGACTTTGGAAGCGGGAAGATGTGGCGTGAGGAGTGTCGTAGTAGAGGTTGTAGGTGAGCGTCACCCGATAACCCGACGTAACGGGTAAGACCTCGTGCTCGACATCACCGAAGAACGCGATGAAGCAAATCGATGGTTCGGTAGCTGCGGCAAACTTGTCTGTAAAATCGATGGCCCACTCTTTGCGACCATTGCGCAGTACGAACTGACCACCCTCGTGTTGAGTGGGTAGGATAACGACCAGCGACCCGATCATTCCCTCCCCCCGTGGAGTGTCTTGGTGGGGCTTGAAGAAATCGCCCTTCCCTAGGGCGCAAATCTTCATAAGAATCTAGAGAAATGCGGCCACAAACCACTCACCATAGACATTCAGCTTGTACAATTCCATCTGAACGCCGCGATCGCGAGTGAACAATCCCTGGATAATCTGGTCGTGGATCCCCAGACTGCGAGGATCGAAGAGAGTGGAGAAAGCGGTGAGATCCATCTTTCCTGCTTTCCTATATGTTTCGTCGAGGACGTCCTCCCCATTCCGACCAAAAGTCGCTGGTTTACATGCACGATAGAGCACTTCTAGCTCCTCCTCTCCTCCTTTCGAGAAATCGACGCGGCTACAAATGATGCGTTGGATCCTTCATAATAGGAGTTCTGACAGAGGCACTCTCACCGATGAATATCATCTTGACTATAATAAAGCATTAGTTGGCGGTCTGGAACCTTGCATATGCCGCTATGAAACGGGACACGGTCGGTGAGCGCGTTTCTCAGCGTTTGCACGTCGGGATCGTCCCAAAAAGACATGGTGAAGAAATCCAGGCATCGCGTCTCTGGGATTTTTATATGTAGCACATGTGGCGTGGCTCTAGTTTATTGGAATTTGAGGGTCGCGGTCGATAACGATCACCTACCACGGGCCTAGAAGGCGATGTACAGCGAGGTTAATGTACGTTGGCACAAACTTTCCTTTCGCGTCAAGGCGAGGGGAGCCTAACAGGCCTCGTGTTGGGCGGGGAATGTGGTAACTTGATGATGCCAGGATATGATACGAGTGATATCAATCATGATCATGACTCGACTGCTGGTGACCTATCAGAGGGCTGCATCATCGCTTCGATCGATATTGAGGCTTGAAGCTTGAAGGACAATAACCTTCGAGTCATCCAGAGTAATGTGTCCACATGTGCAGCGAGTTAGTGACTGGGAGTCACTGACTACATCGTGGACGTTTGCCAACTTCGCTAGCCGCAGAAACTGACTCAAGACCAAACGCAACTTACACGTAATGTCCAACTCGATACAAACGCAAAGTACTGTCTCTAGTGAAGCTTTCGAGGCTCTCATAGACCTCCTTGCATCCGATGGTATCGAAGATGACTCGGCGATTCCTGAAACCCGTACTCGTGCACAATCGAATGTGACATTGAGAGATTCATCGGGGAAACTTGACTTTGACAAAATTCGATTGATGTTTGCAGCCCAACATGAGAGTCATGGCGCCGCTGATACAACAACCACTGCCCCAAAGCCTTTCTCTGAAGATGATGCTCGCACGGAACGTACATTATTGGCAACAAAGAGCGGGCGTAGTATGGATAGCGGCGACAGTGGTGTCGGAGCTCGTGCGCGGCGAAGCACTTCCCCACTGGCAATTACCCTATCACGCTCGAACTCCCATTCCCCGCAGCGAGCTACTCGTCGCAACACTGCCTATCATCGCACCTCAACTTTTAGAGACCAACTCTGGTCTGAAATTCCAGCAGACGGGGTGGGATCCAAGGTCCGTACGTAGGGTTCAACGGCACCTATTTCCTTCCAGACATTTCCGAAGGCCCTAACTACCTATCTCCAGGTGGGCACGCCACCAGTGCTGCCATATCACCCCCTCTCGTTCAACGAGCTGAGCACAGCACTCACAAGCGCGCACGCAGAAGTTAACTCTCTTCGTCAACAATATGACGAACTTCAGGCTTTGGTGTCCAAGCGTCTCGGAACTGGAGCATGGGTGCAGGCTGGATCTTCTAGAAATACTACGGATACCGAGAGAATAAAGCCCACTGGTCCACTTCACAAACGAGACGGACATGCTGAACCCCGTCATCTGCGAGAGGATGGGTCTCAAACGCAGCACAGGGTCGGATCGCCTCCACTACCGCCATCCTCAGATGTGCCCTCCGAAATCGGCCGTCTCACAGGGAATGAAGCAAAGCGCGTACTGACTGTAAGTACTCACCTTCCCCGTTGTTTTGAAATACGTGTCTAATAATGGCCTATGAACAGGTCCTGTCCCGCATGTTGAAGCTTTCACCAACGGCTCTATCATCTCTCACTGATCCTGTCTCGATCCCTCCGACTACACCTTCTCGAAATCAAACTACGCAACACGACATCATTTCCATTACTCGTGCCCTACACTTCCTCGACACGGTTGATGAGCTAGTCTGGCGGCGTTCTCTATCCTCGTCAGAGTCCTGTAACCTACAGCCGACGTTCTCGGAAGAAAACGTGGCCGCTCTCATTACTCGTCTTGAGCTTTGGGAAAGGGCAGTTCGGACACCTTCCAGAATCTGAGGAGCCGCGGTGAGAGGGAAATGCTGTTTCGCCTCGAAGAGATACTCGACGAAGTGGAATCAACATCCATCCATCCCCAAGTGAACCCAAATCGGGCCGCCCAAAAGTACGTATGCTATCAAACTGTCCCTTTATTGTTACGTTCTCATGGATGCGACAGGATATAATATATAAGTTACAGTATAGTGGCAATTGTGGGCTTCCCACCATAGGTTTGGAGCGTTGGTGTGGGACTGTGAGTTTGGTATGCTTGGCTTCTTCCTTCATTGTTGACCGACCAGAAAGCAGCCCTCAGGCTGTCAGATGTGTCACAGTTCTGTTCTGTGATTTCTTGTGAGGAATGATAAAACTATGACAACCAGGTAATGGGACAGTGTGCGTTATCGCTCGGGTCTCGGGCTGCAGCACGGCGCTGCGTATGAAAACATGAAAACCTTTGCAGGGTAAGGTAGGTGTGAAGTTGCAGGTTATGGCGCCCACGCTTCAGTCGAAGCCATGGCATGCGCATACGTTCACTTCAAGTTCTGGGAAAACTACATATATTGCATGCTTTTGTAAGGATACAGGAGAGATAGGAGACAATACACAGTCGAGGCATAAGATACAAATCCGAGTCCAAGGCGATGTAAAGAGGGGAGACAGGAGACAAGGAATACACATCTAGGCTTCATTGAGGCGGTACCCAAAACAGAGGGCCACAAAGGCAAGGCGACATAAAGAAAAGGAATGTAGGAGGCAAGAAATAGCCATCTCAATGAGGATATACAGATCCAAGCCTCATTGAGGCGACACAAAGTCCAGAGGGAGGGCAGAGACGAATGAACATACAGACCCGAGGCGTTGAAAAAATGAGATGTGGGAGACAAATCCAATGCGAAGAAACGGACCAGCGAAACACAAACCGACGCGCAGACGTGATGACATGGGGTTGACGATAAAGACGGAACTGCGTTACAATTGGCGTTGAATATCGTTGCTGAAGAGACACCCGAAAAATTGCCACGAACGGGGGAATAGTTGGAACAGAAACGTCCGATCACGAATCGGCTCGAGCGTATGGCGGCGCCACATCGAGAGGGCACGTAGTACGCTCGAGGGAGTCGTGAGGGAGTCCATATTGTTCCGGGAAGCTCGGGAGGATGCATTGGATGAGCGCGGAAGGACGCTGAGGCGTTGCTTCGGATGGTCTTCAGCGCTGATCTTGAACGTCAGGGTGTAACGAAAGCAAGTCAAGTCATGCAATCGAAGGTGTCTGGTCGAAGTCGCGTGGTCGAAGGCGTGTTGTCGAAGGCAAGGAATAGAGATGTGGAAGTCGATGGAGAAATGTGGGGCCGAGTCCGAGGCTAACAATAACTCCTAGTCCGTGTCGTCACTCGTGACGATCAAGGATACTAGGGCGCAGCAGCAGTATGCCGCCGCGGGGGCCGCGACACTGACAGGCTGCAAGCGATGAATGAGTGTTGAGAACGTAAAGACTAGTGAGGAGAAGTACTCACGATACTAGAGAGATCTGACGGCGGGAGAATCGAAAAGATGGCGAGCGTGATCGCGGCGCTGAACAGAGCACAAATCCAGGTAGGTATCCACGTTTTTCGTTCCACGTCGTTCGCCGAATTGTCCAAAAACCACTCGTGCAGGTACTGGAACGCGACGCATTGCAGAAGGAGAGCGACAATGTCCACGTAGGCGATGCGAATGGGCAATTCGAAACGAGGATGCGCCCGACGCGGCTTGCTGTCGTCCGAGACTGGGTTCGACGCCGCCGTCTTTGGCTTGCCGGAGGATTGCGCAGCCTGGCCTTGCATCTCCCACTTCACCCTCAACCAGCCGGGAACATGAGGTCCGAATGTCTTGAGCGCGCCGGAGGCTCCGATCTGCCATCTCCTGCAAAAGAAGTCTTCCGGCATGTCGCGAGGACATGGTACGATGTCGTCGAGGTAACGTTTCGGGTTCCGCTTCAAATCCTCCTCCCAATCGAAGGCACGATCTGCGATCTGGAGCGGCTTCGGTGAGGGGATCCAACGGATCTCGACTTCGTCGAAGAGTGCGTATAGTGCCAACGAAGTGCCGATGATGACGTCGTTAACTGCTGCAGTGGATGCGACGGGCTCGAGGTTGGGCGGGTCGAAGTCTATCGGGGATTCCATGATAGATGCGACGAAGAGACCATGAATGATGCCGTCTATGAGAGGGGGAGCGGTTCCTCCGATTCCGAGTCGCCGAGTGAGGCGGTGAGGCACAACGGTATAGGTGAATTGTTGAACAATGAGCATGACACCAAAAATGATGGCAAAGGGTAACATGATGGTGATGGGGATGGTATTGAGAGTGGTTGGGAGAGAGTGAGGTGTAGTGAGAGTATTCGCGAGAATGGAGGGACGAATAGCTGACTGAGGGGAATCGGCGTTCCTTATCTATGTTCAAAGGCCGTATGTTGGCATGTTTGACGGGATCAACGGACGCGTCGCGGTCACGTGAAGCAAAAATCAACACCGCCATTACTGCATTCCAATGGCAGGACTTGCGTCCCAGGCTCCCAGCTGCTGGACCCAGCTGGCACTTAGCTCCTATGGTCGACGATGATCTCCCTATCACCTACCTTTGAATCATGATCAGCACCTACCTCGTTGCGATTGAGGCAAAATAGAGTGGGTCTTGTCTCACTGACTCATGTCTCTCTGCCTGCGACCGAAGTCGGATGATTTCTTTGGCAGTGTTCGGGTCGACGAGGTAAGACATGTCCTGCATCCGATAGTGTCTCAAGTCGTAAACTGGAATTCTGAACCGACTCGGAGCGCTGGTCTGCTCAGGGAGCTATCAAGTCCGATAGTCGACAACCCAAGTCCGACGAGCACTTCTCCGTTTTGTGGCGTTGGATGTATGGAAGAGTCCGCGAGGTGCGAGAAGCCGAGGGCAGTAATGTTGTGATCAATGTGACCACTGAGAAACAGATGGTTGGGTATCGCTAAGCCGATCCCGTTCCTGACGATTTGGCAAATGAGCACAACACCCATGGAGATGCATTAGGATTGGGATGAACGATGTACATCTTCAAGCTCAAGTTGTGAAGGAGGTAATGGTGATGTGTTACGGTTTATCTGGCAGGTATGGCCCTACGAGCGGTACTTCGAGTCACTCCAAGTCACTCCCTTCCCACCTCTATTTCAAAACCATCGAGTTGCCCCACATCCATATCGATGAGGATGCAGCTGAGTAGCAGCAGCTCCAAGCCTCACCGGCCTCACCACTGGATTCTTCTAATGGAAAAAAAAAAAAATTGCTGCCAGTGGTTGGCCAGTGGAGATCGATATCCACATTTGCTGGGTCACGTGTTCTTGTGCATTAAAAGACGCGACGTGACGGCACGCGACCACTCATCTTTCACGGGCTGGTCACCAGACTACATCTTTCATTCGTCTATGCATTTTTGTTACGACTGCAAATTCCGGGCGCTATTCAAAGCGTTGCACAACCGTGTTCCGTTCCATAGCGGCGGATGCACCGTTCCAGACCATCAATTGTTGCTTTATTATAGTCAAGGTGATACTCATCGGTGAGAACGCCCCTAGAACTCATATGAAAAAAATCCAATGAATCATCGACAGCCGCCTCAATTTTTCGAAAGCCGGAGAGCAAGAGCTGGAAATGCTCTATCAGACATGCGAACCAGCAACCTTTCGCCTGAATGGGGTGGATGTCGTCGATGGAACGTTTGGGAAAGCAAGAACCATGGATCTCACAGCTTTCTCTACTCTGTTCGATCCTCGTAGCCTTGGGATCCACGATCAGATTGTCCAGGGATTGTTCACTCGCAATCACGGCGTCGAGATGGAGTTATACAGGTTGAGCGTCTATGGTGAGTTGTTTATATTCGTATTTCTGGTGTTCCAACGAAAATTCGCGCGTTAGGCAAGGGTGATTATTTCAGCCCCTACAAATACACCTCACAGGAGGAGGGAGTGATCGGGTCGCTGGTCGTTGTCCTCCCCACCCGACACGAGGGTGGTCAGATTGTACTACACGAGAATGAGGAAAAATACGAGAGTGAGGAAAATTCGACCACCGATAGTGACCAAGCGTGGACTATCGATTTCGCAGACAAGTTTGCAGCAGCCACCAAGCCATCGATCTGCTTCATCACGTTCTCCGGCGATGTCGAGCACGAGGCCTTGCCCGTGACATCTGGTTACCGAGTGACGCTCACTTACAACCCCTACCACACAACCCCGCGCGCTACATCTTTACACTCCTTCCCTACTCCAGTCCACCTGACGTTGAAGGAAGCTTTGGTCAAACTTGTCAACGACAAAACCAAACTGCCCAACGGCGGTTACTTGGGATTCGGTCTTCAGCACGAGTACGTCTACAGCCACCGCGAGTTGACCAACTCGTTGCTCGACCAGTTGAAAGGACGAGACCAGGTCCTTGCTGATGTTTGTGACGCGCTGGACCTCCGGTATTCAGTGAAGCTCCTTTATCAAAATATAGCGTACGAGGGGGGCTTCAATTTTCTCACTGCTCGCAAGCTGGCGGGGGGGGAAGGTGCACAGAATAATATCACAGACACCCTGATGGAAGTTCTGGAGGAGTTGACTATAGACCTAGTCGAGGGTGTCGAGATCCTTGGGCGTCCTCCACTGGCCCTCGACAAACTTGCTGAAGAAGATTACAACTTCTTGGCGCCATTTTATCGACAACCCCCTACTCAGGTTCTGGAGATCTGGCCTATGTCCTCCGTGGGGGTTGAGACCCCCTTTGGGTGCTTATACGACAACTCTGAGGACCCCTGTCTAGAAAGGCTCTATGGAACGGCATGCTTGTTGGTCGCGATCGACCCCGCGGAATCACGCAAGCCCCTCAACGTGTAATCACAATGGATGTCGGACAGTTACACAGGGTTGTCTACTACGTGACTGCCAGCATGTTTTCCACCCCATCACTGTACATATATATACTCGGAGTCTTGTGTTCACTCATACACTCAGCATTGTAACGTATCCAGCAGAGCTGTGCAGTGTGGAAAGACTGCTGTAATGACCAATGTGTGCATCGATGCGCCGTCATGAGCGCTAAGGGTACATGGATAGGTAAGTACCTATGGCAAGTGCTCGATAGGGCCATTGCTGTGGGATAAGTTCTGCGGAACACCGCAGGGGTGCTTGGACTTGTTGAATGAGTATCCATGAATCGAGCGAGCATGTTAACAGGGGTCGCAAAATCTCGATGGGGCGAATCAGTCGTGAGCCATTCACCAACAGGGTTATCATGACCGCAATGATATACAGACAATACACCCCGCTCCAGCATCAAGTGGCCGCATCGCTGAGATGAACTGGAGGACAGCTTAAATGTCGAATAGCAGGGGATATATAAGGGAGGAGAGAGCGAAATTGCCACTTCCGAGCGTAGCAATCGTCGTGATGAACTGACCACCATCCGCTGGGTAAGTGCAACAAACGAGAACACGCTAGCGTGGAAGGTCGGATAATAGAACAAGGGCGCGAATTCCGGATATTCCGAGTCGATGGCAGAGATATGAAAGCTAGGGGTGGATTGTAGTCGGTGTGTACCGAGTCGTGAAGCACCGGCCAAGCTCAGAATAAGCCATCTAGTGCCGCAGAACTCAACATGGCGACGAATCACGACGTAAACCCTTGTCGAAGCGGCGGCGGTCGACCTCTATACAGACGGAACGAGGCTGCGGGTGGCCTACTCCCGAACTAGAATAGACGGGTTGACTGATATGCTGATTGTAGTCAGTGTGATGATAAAATGCTCTCGCTTGCTGAGGCGTATGCAATCGAGTAGGCTGCATCGAAGAGACATCAGTACTTGAGCGTTTCTACTACGAACGATGGTCGAATTTCATGAATTTCTTCGCACGGCCAAATCAACTGAAAACGGCAACAACACGGTCGCGTTCCTTTGGGCACTCATGAGCGCTTGAGCAGTGGCCTACTGCGGCAACGACTCGGACCAGCATGCAGACTACAATTCACAGGCGTTCCTCGACGTTCAACGGAATTACGCCGACCCCTTTAAAAGGCTTCACTGGTGACCTGTTCTCGGACTCGCGTAAGCATGGATATCATGGGCCTACTCGCAATGTACAGTTACATCGCGCAACAACCAGCGGAGGAGGTACAATGGCGAAAAGTGAAGATGGCGTAAGGTGTGTGGTTGCAGGAAGAGAATGTTGGTCCCATCGCTCGTTTTCCGTTTCAATGAGTTGATAGCGCGACTCCTAGCTCTCCGCATCCTGCGTATGTCAGACTCAGACGAGACACTCACACAACACAAATCAGCTGTTGGGCGTGGCGGACATCGTATCGATTCGTCACGGAACCTCTGGGATGGAAGTGGCCTCAAGATTGACAGTGCAAGCACCGACGTTGCATGGTGTAGCGGAAGTACGTGCTCACGCTCAGTAGCAACTCACTTTGCCAACACATCGACAGACCACAATAACAAGATACTGACAAGCGCTCGGAACGGCGATCTCATCATGTGGGACTTGAATAAGTCCGGTAATACGAAGTATGGTAGGTGCCCCTCAGCGTCTACTTTCAAGGCTAACTCGTCTATAGAGAGAAAGACAAAGGATCATATCCGCTCGATCCACAAACTCTCATGTTCCTCGGTGCTCCCGTACTGCTGTATCACTGGCTCTGCAGATGGTGATATGCGCCTCTGGGTATGCCGTTGCTTCCACTTATTTACTTGTCATACCGACCTTTTCTAGGATTTGCGGGATATGGCCCGTTCCGTGATGAAGATTTATCATCCAACCTCAGTTCGGTCCCTCGTCTTTTCACCGTCCCTTTCACATCCGTTGCAAGCTGTAGTCGGTCTGGACAATGGTTCCATATACCGTTGGAACCTGAAAATGGGCCAACGTGGTCAGCTTGACCGGTTACCTGTTGCTCATGCAGGCACAATCCTAGCCCTGGACTGGTGTAGTACGCCAGGACCGTACCGGCGCGCTGACGGTGCGGGCACACCAATGGACAGGAGTTGGATCGTGAGCGGTGGCCTTGACCATACAGTGAAGGTGTGCACATTCCGTGCTGTAGGTCACACGTGTGATGCCTAACGGTCGAAAGATTTGGGATCTCCCCGAGTCGAGCGATGAATCACGCATTGCGCATAAACCGACATATATACTTCATCCCTCTTATCCAGTCCGCCGTGTCCTTTGGCGGCCCGAGTATCCCTGTGAACTTGCCTTGGTCTCGAATGCGGAATTGGGAGGTGGGAGTGGCGCAGAGCTGTTAGCAAGCCCTCGAATGCAGAACGCTGTACCAACCTTTATCTCAGCCGCTGCTCCGGGACCTGAGGCCAAAGATAAGGAGGGTCGGTCTGGTTTGGGTGGGGATCTCGTCGAAATTTGGGATGTTCGTCGCGGGTACATCGCCAAATGGACAGTCGATGCGAGCGTCTCCGAAGGCGGAGTGACTGGTATGTATTTATTTATGCCGTCTGTTCGCGGTACGCCCATGGTGAAGCTATGTGTAGACGCTGCATTCCGTGATTCCCATGCGCTCCTGGTTCAGCATTCTTCCGGAATGTTTGCTCAGGTCGACCTTAGACACTCCACTCGGCCTATTGATTCCGTATCAAGAGTTGCGTTGTCTTGGAATGCTGTCGATGGTCCCGACGGGGCGCTTGCTTTCGTGGCCGACAAAAAGGGAAAGTGGGAGGTGCCCTACGATGATATGTGAGCTCTTGCGCACTTCATCGACATGACGCATAAGACTCATTATTTCTTGTCGGTAGCCATCCGGAGAAGCGCTCCTTACTTTCTGAGCGAAAGCTGAAACCCAAGGCATTAGGTGATAAGACTCGCGTCCCATGCCGACAGAATATGGGCACATATGTTCGTACATCACCATCCGAGGAAACTGGCCCAGATCTGTTCATGAGACTTGCCAAGGGTTACGTCGTTCCCGAACAACCAACACAAAGGAAGGAAGTGTGTTCTTTGAACGCGGAGGTGAGTATTCCCTTCCCAACTGGCCCTCCCACGAACTAGCATGGATAATCTCGTCCGATTTCCTAGATTGCTTTGCATGCCGGCAACTTTCATGTTGCCCAGGCATGGATTTTACTGGGTTCGCTCTTGGTAGATATCATCCCAGAATCGATCACCGCTTCGCTACCAACGGTAGCAAGGGCTATCCAACCAATACCACTCCTCCACTCCATCTCGTCACCCACTTCTATCCCTTCGGTCGAAAGTTCAAGTTCACATGCCTCTGGGTCGACCTCAAAACCAACATCAAATCGCGCGACGTCCGCGGATTCTGTCGCCCAGCCCCCTCACTTGACACAATCACAACTTCGCTCCCCGTCTCAATCCCGCAACGGTAATTCTATGAAGTCTCAACTTCAACCACGTTCCGCATCGAACAACAGCACCAGCACTTCTGCGTCTGCCCACCACGGGGAACGTAAGCATCAACGGCATCGTTCCGACGTTCAACCACCCCCACCAGTAAAGCCGCCCCCAAACTCGCGCAATCTGACCCCTACATCCTCGACGGCATCATCTCCACGCCACGTCCCCGTCCCTCTCCCTCTAATTCCCGCACTTCCCCCTACAACTACAATGACCCCGGCGAATATGACACCCAGAAGGCCGTCCATACTCGTTCCGACGGCCTCACTCGCTCAGTCTCACGCACGAAGACCTTCGATGTATAGCCGTGCTTCTGCAGTTACAAGTACGCACAGCGAGAGCCCGAGCGCTGCAAGTGTAAGCGAGAAGAGCCTTCGACACGTGGGAGAGGGTGCGCTGGACGATTCTGATTCCTCGGAAGGAGCCACGAGCGACGGTGTTGGGGACAGCCACGCCAGTGAGATCGATCATGCGGAAGTTGTCTCAGTACCTGCAAGACCGATAATCCCAAAAACCAGAAGCTTGAGCTGTGGAAGAGCAGGGCCTACATATCCAAGTCCGTTGTCGAGGCTTGCAGGCCAACAGCGCTGGACAGAGGACGAGGGAGAAGAACACAAAGGACGTGACGAGGACGACGAAGCGAGTCCTTCTCCAGTTTCTACGGACACCGACGGGGAGCTTACTGAGGGCGAGTCGGATCCAGATGCGGGACATCGGCCTGTCAGAGTGAAAGCTCATTCGACGACGAGGTCGAGGTCGAGGAAAAACTCGAACGCGAGGCGGCTGAAAAGTCGGAGTCGTAGTTCCACGGTCGCGTCGCTCGCTGCTCCCTTGCTATCCCCCGCGTTCTCGTCTCCCAGTGGTACCCCAATCCCTTCTCAGCATGATGGGACGGTCCCCAGGGAAGGCAGTCAGAGCAGCATTCAGACTGTCATCGCTGTATCCGTCCGTGACCAAGATAGCGATGCCGTTGTGAATGATTTTCAGGAAGAGTCTTGTAGGGAAACAGAGCCTGCAAGTTGGGCTGAGATGAGCACGGGGAGAAAGATTGCAACCACTGAAGAAGAACGTCAGCTACGACTTGCAGGCTGGCAGGCACTGCGAGACGCTCTCGAGGAATATGCTGATCAGGTCGGTTGTCTCCACACTCAGAGTCGAGTCCGAAGACTCAGAAAATTGGCTACGCAGGGTGACGTTCAGATGTGTGCGATGCTGTCGCTGGTTGCTCCCGAAGAGCTGCAGGTTGGGCTCGGACGCATGATGCAGTTCGTCGAAGCTTATATTGGTGAGTGACTACAGCCAAGTTACTGGACGAGCATCTGACTTGTTTCACAGACATGTTGATGCGATATCGACTTCACACTTCTGCAGCATACCTTCGGAGGTACGCCCAAGTGGAGCAAGTACAAGAGACCACCAGGGTGCGTACCTTCAAACCAGCCTGCTTTCCTCCACGCTAAGCTGTTTGTATTGATTAGCTGGAAACTATCATCTATACCACATGCGGGAAGTGCCGAAAAGCGGTGATAGCTGTCCGTCCTCGAAAGGAACTCGTGAAAGGAACTCATGCGACATGCGCTTCCTGCAAAGAGGCTGTGGTGAGATGTGCGATTTGGTACGTGGTTCGAATGTGCTTGCGCGGCACGGATCCTGATTTGTAGGTGGGCTTTGCAGTCATCTTCCTGTCCGCACCCTCCTCTTCCAATGTTCAGTATGTTCGCACGGAGGCCACCAGGAATGCTATCGACGATACTACATGGAAAAACCCATGGTTGAGCTTCCGATTCCCTTGATCGCACGAGGTCGACAACTCCAGAGAGACCAAGTCAGTGAGAATGAGGCTGGGGAAGGACGGGGGGGACCGTTGGATAGACCCGGAGAAAAAAGTATGGCGGGACATCTGTGTGCGGCTGGATGTGGGCACTTCTGTTGGGCTGCCGTTGGGAGAAGTAATGACAACCAGGGGGAGCCTTGGACGTCGAGCTAGTGGGTCGTGTACACCAGTGAGAAGTAGACGTCAGTATGAAGAATCGTCCCAGCTGAACTACGAGATGGCGTTAGCAGCTTAATTGACTGACAAGTATTCTACGAAGAGGAATTGCCTTGGACTGTAAGAGGCTGAACTACATTGGCTATGTCACCACGGAAATATTCCATACTTGCCCGTTGAAAGCGACCCCTTCGCTAAGACGTGCTTTTAATCTGCTACGCCGCCCAATTCCTTCAGTATACTCGTGGTGATCACGTACGCTTCCATCCAAAGTTGCAGTATGGTCACGCATAGGAGACTACAAAGTGAACACTCTTGAAAATACCCTATAAGTACGACAACCTAGAATATCTGCCGCCACCAAGTGTGTCCCCACCAAACGGGCAATAATGTCAGAATCGCCAACAAAACCGCACCAGGAATCATGACACCTAGGATGGCTGCGTTGGCCGACTGGAAAATGACATGGAGGAATGCCACAAGGAAGAAAATCATTCTGTGGAAAACAGTCAGCAATGATCACACACATGAAAACAAAGACTTACGCCCAGATCAGGAGCGCAAACGGTAAACTAAACATGACCCCGAGAGCTTTGCACCTCACCCCCAAGCACGTCATCCTATCCATAAACATCGCCTTGGAGCTGTCAGTCACAATGTCTAGATTCAGGAAGAAAATCATGTTGAAGAACGTACAGCCCCAAACGCAGAGTCCTCCTGCGAACTGCTCTGCCTCGCAAGCAGCAGAGATGATAGTAAGGAACCAACAACGCTCAGCAGGGAGACGTAGGTTGCAACCGTGGCCGCAGGCTGTAAACCTACATCGGGGACAGCAAGGAAACTGACATCTACCGCCAACATCACGGTGGACTGCAATGTGGTCGTGTATCGGTCAGTTGTGACGAACGAACGATCCAATCCAATCCAATCACCCACATATATTGTGAAACCATTCCATTCAGTATTTAATCTGCTTGCGAAGCTTCTCCAGCGTACATAGTTGATGGTATTGTCGACCCAAATGTTTTTCAGCTCTTCAATGCGTGCAGAAGGCGCACAGAAGAGGAGTAAGTCCAAGATAGCGAAAAGAAATGAATTTTCTTCTGAATCGTTACCATCCTTGACATAAACAGATTGGTCCGCGTCCAGTCGCGCTCCTAGCTGTCCATAGAAATTGTAAAACTTTACGCCGGCTGAAATTGAAGTCAGTTACGGTACAATCTGGTGAAACGAAACTCAACAACCGAAGTTGCCCATCACACGAGCTAAGAGGGACTTGAGAAAGTCGGCAGGAGCTCAATGAGTGATGTACACTCACCTACAACCCACAAAGCATAGTCATCGACTGTATCAACGCTCGCTAGCAAACTCAGCGTGAGCTATTTGGGTTGACAGTGCAAAGACAGAGTTACCCTGAAGGTATGGTACGAGACTGAGGATTTTCCCAAGCTGATCCTCGTCAAATGTCGACAGTGAGGATTCGGATGTCATGCGATCTATGGGATATCCTCACTAACGATGCCACCGAGAGTGAAGAAAACTGATCAACCTGCACAGGCGTGAGCAACTATTCCCCAGACCTCCTTTACGTGAGCTTTAGACAAGGGGATACAGTTGGGAAATTGCTCGCAGTGCAGCCTAACAGTAACCATGATTTTTTGATAGAAGGATGCATGTGTGGTTAACGCACCAGTACTGCACCTCGATAGCATACCCTGCCTCGCTGAATTCAGGGGGTCGAGCACCGGATTTTACTGTTCTGACTCACTGATATGGCCGTTTGCAACCACACCTCGTAAACCGTCCAACAGGGCAGTTGCATCGAAGTCATCAACCCAGAATAACACACGGCTGTCGTGGTTGACGAAATAATAGCACCATTGTCCCTGAACGTTCAAGTGTATCACGAGTTGTGTACGAGCCAAGGGTGGGATTTGAAGCACTCGACACTCCCTATCCCTCAAGTGATTGATGTATTCTTCAATTTTGGCCAGGGTCCCTGACCGGGTAAGATCTATGTCTGTGAAGACCTGCTGTGGGGCGCCAAATATACTCTGAACATGACGAGCGCATCGAGTTTCTGATACCAAGCACACCTTGGTCGCATTGAAAAAATAGCATGCTCCTTCAGAATGCACAACTCGCTCCCACCCGGCTGGCGCCTTACTGCAGCAAAACATCTTAGAATCAATCTTATATATGAGACAGGGAGTTCGCATACTCTACGTAGTCGATTTGTCCAGCTTTAATGTTCGTTTTGTTGTGCCTCCTCTCTCTTCAAACAAGGCATAAAACAAGAGAAAGTAATTCAGCGACGCCACAGTGAGATAACGCGGATGAGACCGCACATAGGTTGTCGTCGTTCATGTCTTGGTATTTGTTCTGGTGCTACAGGAATCGGATTTAGAGGAGTGCCAGAACAAGCGGTAGAGCACCCGGATGGACCACTGGTGCCAGTCACGGCGGCACTAGGCATCAGTGACTGTGACTGGCTGTGTGCGTGGGGTTGTCCTAGAGCCTGTAGCTGATGTGTTGAAACAAGCGATGTCGATGAGTACGTGGTCGGCGAAGACGGTGGGGCAAGAGAAGCAGTGGCCGCAAAAATCGTAGATGACTCGTTGCGCCAAGTTGAAAAGTAAGGTGCCCATGACTTGAAGCAGCTGCGTGCAAGTTTCGAGACACCCAGTCGACCTGCAACACGGAGAAGGAAGATGACCACACGGACTAAGGGTTGCAGAACGGTTGCTCGGGCCATCGTGCACAACCACTTGAGCAACCGAATTGGCATTTCCGAGTCGTTCAACATTAGCAGGCCCGTTAATTGTGCTAGCGTGGTCTAGAAGAACTACAGCGATGAAGTAGACTTGAAGTAGCCACTGTAACTAGTATGCATGTGACATGGCTTACATAAGCTGGGCGTTGAACCTCCATTGGAGTCCATTGGAGCTGGCACGAACCTAGTACTAGGTAGCTGAGTCGCTTCTCCATCCGAAAACATATTGGTTTCGCTACCGTTCCTCCTAAGAGAACCTCATGACTTGAAAAGTCACCGAAAACTTGCACTGAACTTGTTATTAGAAACTCAGTCCCCCCACCGCGAGTATATGGCGACGCTGAGATGCTACGATCCGGGGCGGATCGTTACCTTAAGGGCTGCAGACGACCTTAGACGACTCGGACATATGATGGCGAGATGACTCTACCGAGCAGCTGAAGACCAGAGATGCTAAGTACGAAGGAAACCCGACACTGAATGATTTGAGAGAAGAGAGTCGAGGGTTTCAAGGTAGACATTCATCGCCTCCAACGTGGCTCTGAGCGCCGAAGCCACAGGCAAAGCATGTCGCACTCAGTAAGCGAGATTTCCGAAGGGGGTCGTCCAGTACGTTGAGAATGGACCCCCTGTTGAGAAGGTGTGGGCGGCTGTGCGTGCTGAGCACCCTGCTGCTGCGACGTCGAAGCTGTGCCTGGATCCACCACTGGCGGTAGCGACGGATGCTGAGGTGGAGGTGTGGCACGAGTTGGTGATCCGGGCGAGGTAGCCGTAAGCTTTTGACGTCGTGCCAAGTGTTCGTTTTGCTTTCTCAGCAAGTACTTGTGCCACGGCTTGTTCTTGGGATCATCGGGTTTCACCGAATGAGGAAGCTTTTGGGCTGGCAGGTCCGGCGGCTGTATGCCTGCAAGCACCTATAAAATCAAAATGTTAAAGGGTGAGTGTGTCACTGAGCCACATATGAGCGACAGTGATCGTGATTAAAACGCACTCGTCTCGCGCGGCCGGCAGCCACTGTGGTGACCTGAAGCGCAGGTGATGATGATCGTGACTGCCGCCAGACAGATGGCCGCGAAGGATGACCACTAGGACCTGCACCTGAATTGTGAATTGACGACGTGTCCCGAAAAGTTGCCGGTTCGCCCGCTGGCTGCTCGATCTGTGCCAGTGACCATCTCGGCGCAGCAGCGGGCTGCGTAAATGCCGGAATAAGATTCCCAAGCGCGGGGACAGGTTCTTGCGTGTGATCGACGGGGAGTTTGGAAGATTTCCCGACGGCTTTGAATGGTTTGAATATCTTCTTGTTGAAGCCGCCGAATAGTCGTTGTCGTTTAGACTCCAGTTCGTCCCCTGACGTCACTTCTTCCGCTTTCATTTTTCCCTTGTCTGCTCCAGTGGGCAACTCCTATGAAGAGAAGAAATACATGTCATATTGGTTGTTTGTACCTGGGTATATAATACAATGTACCTCCTTATCAGCGAAGAATGCACCCTCAGAAGCATAGTCCGACACTTCGGCAATGTCCCCTGAGATGTCTGGGTGACGGGTTGCAGGTAACTACACGTTGCAAGTCAGTGCAGGTTCAGTAACACAACTTGTGAGGGAGGTGCTGACATCCAACCAGCTGGGTCCGTCGCTAGCGTCGTCCTGCGTGGCATCACCGGTGTTTGGCTACACAAGGATTAGCAACATAATTTTTGCAATAGCCGGAGCATACCTTCTCTGCAATAATCTCAGCTAGCTCCTTCGTATCCTTGAGATTCCAGATGTAGACGTTGCCATTTTCACCTCCAGTGGCAAGGTAATGGCCATTGGAGGAAAGGGAGACAGAGCAAAGGGGAGTGGAGTGTTTCAGGGCTGCACCAATTTGCTCATATGTAGACGTGTTCCAGAGTCTGGCAGTTCCGTCCCTCGACGCTGATGCGAGCAATTTGCCATCAGATGCAATTGCCAAGGAGTAGACAATATCAATATGGCCAATACTTGTCGCTATTAGTTGCGAGCCATTTGAGGTGTCCCAGAATTCGATTGTCTTGTCCCCGGATGTTGAAACGAGTTGACCGTTGGGCAACCAAACCATCGACCAAATCTCCTCGTTGCCAGCATCGAAAGGTGGAGTGACATCCTCTCCAGAGTGACTGTATGTCACACGGATGTCACCAGGGTTCTCGCTTCCACTGGCAATGCGAGAGTCATCCGCAGAGAACGACACGGCAGTGACATTACGATCGTGAAATTTGTATGGCCCTGCGATGCGATCGCCTATCGATGTGTCCCATTGCATGATGGTTCCATCACCATGTCCGCTCACGAGAGTGTGTGAATCTTGTGACATGGCGAGGGACCGAACGTATTCCGATTCTGTGTGCCACTCGATGATCTTCTCTTGGCTCTCGAGGGACCACACAACGATTCTACCATCATATCCTCCGCTCGCCATAGTCTTTCCATCCATTGATACGACCATCGCAAGTACCATCCCTCCATGAACCATCTTCTTGCCTACCTCGCAGCCATCCTTTGCATTCCACACCCTACAGCTACCATCGTACGATCCACTAACGAAGAGGCTGCTGTCGGGGATAGACGCGACTTTCCATACAACCGCGGTGTGGTCCTTGAGGGTGTAGAGCGGCTGTAGATCAGGTGTAGTAACGGGCCCTTTCCAATTGGGACTTTCCTCACTGGCAGGAGGCTGGTCACCGCCTTTAGGCTCTTTCTCGGCACCCCGCACCCTCAGATCAAGGTCTCTCGCGGTATCTTGAATGGTTGTCATCGTGTCAGTCGGAAGAAGATAGTGTAAGGTAAGTGACTCGAGGGGAGAAGTAGTAGTGAGAGGGTGGGTTGTAGACTTCAAGTTGCAGTGCGACGCGTACCTTCACCGAAGTTCATGTGCCACGCTCACCACACGTGTTTTCAGGGCTCTCACTAATACATTTGCTTTCATTAGACAATGCCCTACGTGCTCATTCAGCGAGCAGGGAGATGTTTATCCCCACCTCCAGGATGCACTGCCCAGTCCTTGATGAACGATGTAATCCTACGATCTACCCAGCAGTGCCAGCACGCTCACTGTAGCACTCGGTACCGCAACAGTCATCCCTGGTCATCAGGCGACAATTGAAAGCCAGGTACCACGAAATTATTGTCTTGCCTGGGACAATGCCTACTACATGTTGTCGAAGTCAAACAGGGGAAGATAGAGTGCTGGCCCCTTACAAGCGCGGAGTTCTTCAAGTTCACGTTCTTCTGACAAGGAGATTGGTTTGCCTCCGAGCTGGGTGGAGAGCGAAGGGTTCGTGCTGAGACTTTGGTTTCAGTGCAGTCCTTGAGTGGGTATCGACTCTATCCCTCCCAGTACGGACACTTTACGAATATGTTCCAAAGGATCTTTCGCAGCATTCATTGGCTATTGCTCACTTATCTGTGCCGAATCAAAAGGCGGTCGTCACCCCACCGAACTTAGCTCCGATCGTCGAACTGACACCCGGTTCTTCAAGTGATTCCACCTTTCCACGTTCTTGATACCTTCCTTGTCTCACTATGATAATTTAGAATTGTTCTATGCGCTTCGTGTGGGCGAAGACATGTAACCTGCTGAACGCAAACATGAAATAATTCTTGAGCGGAAGAGGAATCGTAGTATTCTCGGGACGCGTATCGGACGGCGGTGTGGCGATATATATGCCCAAACGTCCACACAACCCGACGACGCCATGTCCCCCGATGTGACACCACCGGAAATATTGGGAAATTACAGATATATGGTGACGAAAGGCTACTGTACCGTTACACGAGCCTAGTCGAACAGTTGTTTGGGCCATCGTGTACAACCACTTTGGCAGCCGAACTGGCATTCCGTTCAACATTTAGAAGGCCCGTTAATTGTGCTAGCGTGGTCTGGAAGAGCGAAATGAAGTATAGTAGTAACTGATATATCGACACGGCTTACATAAGCTAAGCTTTGAACGTTGAACGTTGAGCCTTTGACTCATTGAAGCTGAAACGAACCCAATACCAGGTAGCTGAGTCGTTTCTCCATCCGAAATATATCGGTTTTTACTACCGTTCCTCCTAAGAGAACCTCATGACTTGAAAAATCACCGAAAACTTGCACTGAACTTGCTATTAGAAACTCAGTCCTCCCAGCAAGAGTATATGGCGACGCTGAGATGCTACGATCCGGGGCGGATCGTTACCTTAGGGGTCGCAGACGACCTTAGACGACTCGGACATATGATGGCGAGATGCTGCCGAGCAGCTGAAGACCAGAGATGCTAAGTACGAAGGAAACCCGACACTGAATGATTTGAGAGAAGAGAGTCGAGGGTTTCAAGGTAGACATTCATCGCCTCCAACGTGGTTCTGAGCGCCGAAGCCACAGGCAAAGCATGTCGCACTCAGTAAGCGAGATTTCCGAAGGGGGTCGTCCAGTACGTTGAGAATGGACCCCCTGTTGAGAAGGTGTGGGCGGCTGTGCGTGCTGAGCACCCTGTTGCGACGTCAAAACTGTGCCCGGATCCACCACTGGCGGCAGCGACGAATGCTGAGGTGGAGGTGTGGCGCGAGTTGGTGATCCGGGCGAGGTGGCAGTAAGCTTTTGACGCCGTGCCAAGTGTTCATTTTGCTTTCTCAGCAAGTACTTGTGCCACGGCTTGTTCTTGGAATTATCAGGTTTCACCGAATGAGGAAGTTTTTGGGCTGGCAGGTCCGGCGGCTGTATGCCTGCAAGCATCTATAAGATTAAAATGTTAAAGGGTGAATATATCAGTGAGCCGCATATGAGCGACAGTGATCGTGAATAAAACGCACTCGTCTCGCGCGGCCGGCAGCCACTGTGGTGACCTGAAGTGCAGGTGATGATGATCGTGACTGCCGCCAGACAGGTGGCCGCGAAGGATGACCACTAGGACCTGCACCTGAACTGTGAATTGACGATGTGTCCCGAAAAGTCGCCGGTTCGCCCGCTGGCTGCTCGATCTGTGCCAGTGACCATCTCGGCGCAGCAGCGGTCTGCGTCAATGCCGAAATAAGTTTCCCAGGTGCGGGGACAGGCTCTTGCGTGTGATCGGCGGGGGATCTGGAAGATTTCCCGACGGCTCTGGATGGTTTGAATATCTTCTTTTTGAAGCCGTCGAATATTCGGCGACGCTCCAGTTCGTCCGCTGATGCCGTGCCTTCCGCCTTTGCTTTTCCTTTGTCTCCTCCAACGAAAAACTCCTACCAAGACAGGGAATGCATGACAGATTAGTGGTTCGTAGCTGGGTAGACAATACAATGTACCTTCGTATGAGCGAAGAATGCGCCCTCCGGAGCGTAGTGCGACACTTGGGAAATGTCCTCTGAGATGTCTGGGTGACGGGTTGCGGGGAACTACACGTTGCAAGTCAGTGCGGATTCAGTAGGACAATGAGGGGTCCTGACGTCCAACCAGCTGGACCCATTGCTAGCATCGTCCCTCGCAGTATCGTTGTCACCAGGCTACACGAGGATTAGCACTGCGGTTGCTGTGATGGCCAGGGCATACCTTCTCCGGGGCCGCAATGATCTCAGCCAGCTCCTTTATATCCTTGAGATTCCAGATGTAGACCTTGTTATTCTTGCCTCCAGCGGCAAGGTAATGGCCATCGGAGGAAAGGGCAACAGAACAAAGGGAAGTCGGGTGTTGGAGGGCTGGACCAATTTGCTCATGTGTAGACACGCTCCAGAGTCTAGCAGTTTGGTCTAACGAACACGATGCGAGCAGTTTGCCATCAGATGTTACTGCCAAACCCTCGACTGAAAGAGTATGGCCACGACTCGTGGCCATTAATAGCGAGCCATGGGAGGTGTCCCAGAATTTGATTGTCTTGTCCCATGACGCAGAAATGAGTTGGCCATTCGACAACCAAACCAGCGACCGAACCCCGTCGTCGTCAGCTTTGAAAGATGGAATGACATCCTCTTTGAAGTGACCGGGTGTCACCTGCGTGTAATCAGAGTAAAAGCTCGAACTGGCGATTTGAGAGTCATCCGCAGAGAACGCCAGAGCATCAACGTCACGGTCATGAAGTTTGTATGGCTCAGCAATGAGTTTGCCTGTCGATGTGTTCCACAGCATGACGGTGCCATCATTATGTCCGCTTGCGAGTGTGTGTGAGTCTTGTGACATCGCGAGTGACCAGACCTGCAGCGTCGACTCTGCCTTCCACGCCATAATCTTCTCTCTGCTCTCAAGGTTCCACACAGCAATTCTACCATCATTTCCTCCGCTCGCCATCGTTTTTCCATCCCTGGACACTACAATCGCATATACGTTTCCTCCGTGAACCATCTTCTTGCCTACCTCCCCGCCATCCTTTGCATTCCACACCATACAACTGCCATCGTCAGATCCACTGACGAAGAGGTTGCTATCTGGGATAGATGCCAGTGTCCGTATATCATTGGTATGGCCCTCGAGGATGTGGCGCGGTTGTAGAGGTCTCACGGGTTCCTCCCATTCATCAACATCTTCCCGGTCACCGTGATCAGGATCTCGTTCGGCACCCCTCTGCCCACGCACCACGTCCCCAATGGGTATCATGAAATAAATCAGGAGAAAACTGTGAGGTAGATGAGTCGAGAGGAGAAGTAGTGAGATGGTTGGTTTCAAGCATTGTACCTGTTTGCCAACTGGGGTTCCTGTGTGACTGTGCCATGCTCATCACCCTTTTTCAGCGCTAATCCTGGGGCTCTTGTGACACCGACGATTTTCATATCATCCGTTCATCACACTTCGGCGCTACTATATACGTCGAGGTCCTTCGAGTTGCGCCTGGATGACATCGATGCTCTCCAGTTCCTACCCGTGACGGTGCCAATGGTCAACATGATCTCGCCCACGACCCACCTTGGAGACCCCCACTCAGCCTCAATAGTGTTGTGAAGGCTTCTCCTTGCGTCTAAAGTTAGCTCATCTAAGGTTCAAAGGTGTAGACGGCAAGCCCTCGTTACTTCCTTGCTTGGCTAGCCTGACATCCTGGCCATGGGTAGGATACGAGATGAGTCCGCGACCATGAAGGATGCTCCGGGACCGAACGAACCTTCACTGGTTACCCGACCCGCTTTTCACGAGAAATAACATATCACACTTGGTGGTCCGTATGAGACTATCCCAACGCTGTCGGGAGGTGATACCACGCGTCCCTTCTGTCTGCATAATTGTCCGTATCAGAGCATTGAGGCATGCGTGCACTCTAGCCGATGCCTTGCTATGGCTGATCTATATTCGTTCTACAGGGTACTTTGTTGAATGTAAAATATAAAATTGCCTCAGCAGGAAAACAAACCGCCGTTGCACGTGTAACCGACAGCGGTGGAGCGGTATGCATCCTCTCGACAGTTTAGCAAAAAATCACATCTGCTAACCAGAACCGACCAGACGAAGTGCGACATCGCCAAATCATGCTTGGAAAGTTACCCGAAATCCTTACCGACCTCGCCATTAGACATACAGATAGTACGACGCTGCAGATATAGAATACTGAATGTTGTCGTATAGTCGCGTAAATGCTATCAAGAAAACGCGAAGCTGAATGATCTAAGAGAAAAGAGTAAAGGAGTGGTTCAAGGCCGATATTTATCGCTTCCAGCGCGGTTCCGAGCGCCGGAACCACAGCCAAAACATGTCGCACTCCGTAAGCGAGATTTCCGAAGGAGGTCACCTAGTTTGTACAGGCTGAGACTGAACTGCCGGCTGAGTCTCTGTGGGTTGAATACTTGGTTGTGACATCGAAGCCGTGTTTGCATCTGCCGTTGGCGGAAGCGACGGATGCTGGGATGGAGGCGTGTCACAAGTTGATGACTCGGGCGAGGTAGCCGTGGCCTTCTGACGCTGCGCCAAGTGTTCTTTTTGCCTTTTCAGCATCCACTTGTGCCACGGCTTGTTCTTGGGGTCATCCGGCCGCAATGATCGAGGAAGCTTCCTGGCTGGCGGGTCTGGTGGCCGCCTCCCCGCAAGCAACTGCAAGGTTCAAACGTTCAAGGACGAAATCCATCAATAAGCTACGCATGAGTGAGAGTGAGAGTGAAAGGAAACACACTCGTCTCGCGCGGCCAGCAGCGACTGTGGTAAATTGAAGGGCGGGCGGTGACGGGCGTGGCTTTTGCCAGAAGGATGAGGGCGAAGGATGAATCGATGACTGCTGGATGATGCGTCCCCGGGAGTCATCGCTTCGCCCGCTGGCCGCTCGATCTGTGTTGGCGACGATTTCAGCGCAGTGGCGGGCTGTTGCAACTTGAATACTGCAATGAGTCTCCGAGTCGCACGTGCGGGCTGGGGACACTAGGCTCTTGTTTGGTGATCACTGGTGGATTGAGAGTCCAATTCATCCGCTGATGAGATGCCTCTCAACTTCGCCTTTCCTTTGTCTGCCCCAACGGCCCGGGGCGACACCTACGAAGAGAGGGAATTCGTAACAGATTAGTTGTTTGTAGCTGTGTGTAGACAATACAACATGCCTCCGTATCAGCGAAGAATGCACCCCCAGGAGCGTAGTGCGACATTTTGATAATGTCTCTTGACATGTCAGGGTGACGGATTGCGGGTAGCTACAGTCGCACGTTAGCGGGTTCAGTAGGACAATGAGGAGGTCCTGACGTCTAACCAACTGGGCCCGTCGCTAGGCTTTTCTCCTTCTCGTTCAGCATCGTTGTAGTTAAACTGCACAAGGATTAGCACCGTAGTTTTTGTGATAGCTGGCACATACCTTCTCGGAAATGACTTCGGCCACCCCTTTTATACTATCTCTGAGGCTCCAGATGTACACCTTGCAATCTTCGCCTCCAGTGGCAATATAATGCCCATGAGAGGAAAGGGCGTGGGGTGTTGGAGGGCAGCACTAATTTGTTCGTACGTAGACGCATTCCACAGTCTGGCAGTTTGGTCGCACGATGCTGATGCGAGTAGTAAGTTGCCATCAGACTTTGTTATTGCCAAGGCCTGCTCTCAAGGCTCCACACAATGATTCCACCTTCATATCCTCCGCTCGCCATCGTCTGTCCGTCCCTGGACACGGCAATCACTGACACGCGTTCCCCATGAAACATCTTCTTGCCTACCTTGCAGCCATCATTTGCGTTCTACACTCTATAGCCGCCATCAAATGATCCACTGACGAAGAAGTTGCTTTCGGGGATAGAGACAAGTCTGCATACCCGCGCGGCGTGACCCTCGAGGGCGTGGAGCGGCTGTGGATGCGTAACTGGTTGCTTCCGTCTATCGGCATGATTCTCCCAGTCACCACCACGCCCTCGCTCAGCAACCCTACGCACTACGCCCGGAATTATTGTCATCATGTCGCTCGGAAGAAGTGGGTGTGAGGTAGTATGTAGATGTCGAGGGGAAGTAGTGCGAGGGTGGGTTTCGGACTTGAAGTACGTCGTCACTCGTGCCTGTTTTTTTCAGCGCTAATCAGGGTCCCACCAACGATTTATATATCGTAACCCGTTCATCACTTCGGCTCGACCTTTCAGTTGAACGTGGTTGACGTCCCTCGCGTGCATCAATAGGACCCAATCCACACGCTTCGTATACCAATTCAACCTCAATGGCAACGTTAAGTCCCCTACCGTATGTAACTACGTACCTTGCGTCCAAAGTCCGTGGCACTGGCACAACTCCCCAAACCACGCGTTC
Organism: Paxillus ammoniavirescens; assembly: GCA_014904835.1. Lineage (NCBI taxonomy): Eukaryota > Fungi > Basidiomycota > Agaricomycetes > Boletales > Paxillaceae > Paxillus > Paxillus ammoniavirescens. The sequence continues at coordinate 18,112 of MU120991.1, read as the reverse complement.
CGCTACATGTCTATATCATCCACCCGGTATTAAGGAGTATACTTGTACTGTATGGTATGGTTAACAAGATAGGGCACGCCAGTTTCGCCCACTCGGACCGTGGCGTGGACATTAGGATTGTCTAATTGCTCAGTTGCGACTTCCACCCTCGAAGCCTGAGTACTGAAACCCCTCACTTACGCGTCCTCCAGAGCCGCAGCACGCACCTCCCACTCAAATCTCCGTGCTCCCTGTCGGCCCGTATGCTACATTGCCACCTCCCGACTTGCGGTTCCGCGTGACCTTATTTGCGAACGTGCAGGACAAAGAGCACAAATTGTGTTCATCATGATAACAATGACCTTAAAGTCGAGGCAGAGGTGTGGATATGCAACCGACATATACGAGATAGAGCACAGTGAACGTGGACATGAAATCGGACAATAGCTCGGGAGAATTTGTTGAGGAGTTAGAAAGCATAGAGTCAAAACTGTTTTTGGGTGAGAACCATGGTAGTAATGACTCACAGACTCATAGTCTTGCAATGCCTTCGGCCACACTGGAATGAGTTAATCGGGTCCATTCGCTAATGGGATGAAGACTTACAGTGGGCTCATGCTACGAGTCTTCATACACCGTCGTTATTGAGTGGAACAAGCGACTTTAGTAGGAGTAATCACTTCAGGCACGTTTTGAGGTGACCAATCTCCGACTCCTCTTGACTCCGATGTGAAGCTTCAACGTTGCAACGGTCCATCACTGGTCCATCCGTGTGTCCTGTGTTGAAAAGAAACCTTGCCTTTCTGGTCCTCCCAACGTTTTCCTGTGCCAGGCTGTCAGGGAATGTTTACTGTGGCGACTTTCCCTTGGAAGGACACAGCCATGATCCTCAAAACGTGAGTTCTAAAAAATTAGAGAAACAACACAATGCCTCATGGGATGCCCCATAAAAGCTGACGCGGTCGATAGCAATCCGAAACCCAGACATCAAAGTTTACCACATGCAGCTCACTCTATCCTCCGAGTCAGTGCGGAACGCCGTCATGACCAATGAAAGTGGTCAAGTCTTATATCAAACTTCTCATCCATTCAAACTTAAAGGAATGGGGACCACTACGATCCAGAAGATCAGGCCCAACACAGACCCAATGGACATGCATGACGATTTCGGTGTTATGGGTGAAATAGAGTGGCGTTTGTTCGGATCGTCGACGTTCCGCATCAATGGTCAAGAGATGCAGTCTAACGACTTCCTTCCTCGACACGGGATAACTGGACGGTTGGTGCTCTTACTCACCGGACTTGGTTGAAACTGACACTTGGGCCTCTCACAGGAAACGTACATTTACCGGGCCAGATGGTCGCCCGTATAGATGGGACATGCTTTTCAACGTAGTGGTGGTCAGTGTGGCTTCTTTGGTAGCATGTTCGAGCACTTATTTGTCTCCGCAGTTATCGCGGGACGAGGAATCACGAACCGAGGTTGCAAGATACCACAGGGGTTCCCTTGGAATCATCGGTCCCAAGAAGAAGCCCTGTCTGGATGTTCACCCTGACGTCATGCACATGCTGGACCTGATTGTCCTTACCTTTGTCTACGTCGAGAAACTCCGCAAGGACAAGGAGAGAGCTGCACGAAGTAACGGTGGAGGCGGACCATGAGATAACTGTGAGATTGGATATAATTCGTCTACGGAATTCTTCCACTGACTGTTGACTGCTGCAGAATTGCCGGGAACCGGCCAACATGCTGAGGCTACCTGTACGCAATGACTTTGTATCACCATCTGGGTTCAGTGCATAGCCTCTCATTGATGCTGCGTTACAAGCTGTAAGATGTGGTCAATTTACTTGACAGTGGATGACTTGGAGCTGCCATCAGCCTTCACGACAAATATCAAATGTCTTCTACATTCTGATGGTGAAACGTACAGCAAGGTTTCCTTTTCCTGTTATTTCATCCTTGTTTAGCGTAGCATATAGCAGTGCGAAGAATTACTCTTTCTTCTGAGTTCTGTGAACTTGCTTTTGCCCCCTTGCTTTGTGAGTGCGCATCAGCCTGTCTGTAACCCTCTGTTTCCATGGTGTCTGAGAAGCTTGCTCCGCAGTCCATAGAACAGCCACTGATATACTTGCTGTATGAGAATTTCCAGAAGCCAAGGTCTCTCAGGCTGCAAACCCTAAAGTGGTGAACGTGTACCGCCCATTTCCTTCTGTGAAAGAACATTCGAAACCTATTGAGGCAAGCGTAATCATTGTGCTAGCATGGCTGGACCAAAGTTCAGGGAAATGACATTTCCGCAGTCATTGCACCCTAGTACCCCTCTTCCTCAGCCGTCCGATGCGGCTGCAGCAAGTTAAAAGCCACAGGCACGCTCGCCAGGCGAATGATTTTCCCGCTTGCTCCCAGACACGATGATCCTTACACTATCCTCACAAAACGTCCGCAATACCGTTTTCAGCAATGAGTACGGCCAAGCCCTCTTTGTGAGCGACACCCCCTTTCGTTTTGGAATGCGTACGACGACTATCAACCGACATAGAGCAGGCCCAGGGACGAACGGCTACTTTGCAGAGGTGGGGCAGATTGATTGGCATTGTTGGGGATCGTCGATATTCAAGATCGGGGGGAAGGAACTGGAATCGAACGTCTTCTTGCCGAGGCATGGCTTTTTTGGAAAGTACGCGTTCTATTATATCTCACCTTCAACAGGGTCATACTCACGTGCATCGGAATGTAGGAAACGGACATTCACTGGGCCTGACGGTCGACATTACCGATGGGACATGTACAACAGGGTCGTCGTCGTGAGTAGTACAGTTCTCCCTATAGTTAGTGTTTTCTGATCAGTCTCGTAGCTTTCTCTCGATGACTACTCACGCACCGAGATCGCGCGGTACCATCGAGCTACCCTCGGTATCATAGGGAAGAAGAGGAAGGCGTGCCTGGAGGTCGCACCTCAGGCAGAACATATGTTGGATCTCATCATCCTTTCTTTCATCTATGTGGAGAAACTACGTATGGACAAGGAGACGAGGCGAAAGAGAGCAGCAGCTTCAGGCGGAGGTCCCTAGGGTTGTTCGAATGCTTATTAGTTTATGCACCCCCGGGCCGTCGTAACCTTGGGGGTATGATTATGGACTTACTTATGGACATATATGCTCTGACAATTTAATTCGTGATGTGGATGCTAGGGGACAGAAGACCTGGGGACCATCCAGTTTGGCTGCAAAGTGCTCGACCAGCCCATGCGCCGATCGGTGACGACTTTACGACTTGGGTCCGTGGCCTGGCGCTTGTCCCTAAGTCGAGGGGGCGAAGGTTGCAAGTCAGAGCTACAGAGCACGCCCGTGCGCGACTTTACTTTGAGGCTATAGCCATTGCCAAGCTCACTTGCCGCCAGGAGGTTTCGTATGAGCTTCAGTACGTCATCGGGAACGTCAACTTGTCTATCGTCACATGATTAATAGCGCTAGCTAGGCTCGCTGCTAGAGGCAGCAGCCTGGGCAGTTCGCACCTCGGGAGGGTCTGGCATCGAGTTTGAAGATAGCTAGTCTCCTGTAGACAGCCCGTTCAGCAAGAAGATAGCTGTTCTTTCTACTATAAAGGATAGCCACCCTGCGAAAATCGCACTCTTCAGACTGGATATAATCGATGGGTCTCAGCAATGGCGACCGAAGGAACAGTCGGTATGTAGATGTACCGGGTGACCTCAGTATAATGCGCAGGCATGGCACAGTATCTGGGATGTCAGTTCTAAAAGACGAAAAACCCTGAGCTTGCGGTGAGAATGAGATAATTAGTGATACCTAGACTTTACTAGAGGAGCCCATGGGAGTCTTCGCTGTCGCTTTCGCTTTCGCTGCTAGGCTGAGGGTGGTGGGAATGTCTGAGTGCGAAATTCCAACGACGCGCGATATTCCTAACATATCTCGATATTTCCTAATCCTCATCTTGACTTTGAGCAACATAGGTTTCATCTTTACTCTCCGTCCCACGAACACCATGTCCGACCCCGCCTCCCTATTCAAAATGATCAGCGAATCGCCCGAAGAGAGCGAGGCGCGTCGTGAAGTCAATGCAGCGCTCAAGGAGTTACGCGCCCAAGCGCTGACCGTACCCAAGGAGGGCGAAAACTTCGAAGAGGACCGCGTCCTCTGGTGTCCTGAGTGGCAGCGTCGGCTGGTAAGTACTCGGTACGTTGACCATCTTTTAGCGCTGACTTGTTGACAGGTTCGCCTCACCACCGCTTTGGGGAGCGAGGCCGCTCAAGGCCTCAAGCTGCGGGTGCCCGCTGACAATGCGGCGGTATTCACCGAGACTCACAACACGTATCAGAGGTTGGTACGCGAGCAGGCTGAGCGTGAACAACTTGCTGTCGAGGAGCGCCAAAACAGGGAAAGGGAGGGATTCAAGCATGAGGAGCGCAAACGCAAGCAGAAGGAGGTGCTCAAGAGGAGTGGGGCCGCCTCGGTGGCCCAGCAAGCGGGGTTGCCCGTGAAGGAGCACCCAGTTGTGCCTGCTGTGCGGCCACAGGTGCCTTGCGTGCAGGCGGCAAGGGGCCCGGTGTCACATAAGGTGAACCTGTGTATCATTCACAAACCAGCACCGGGACTGACTGCACCCTTTAGCGGGTGCGTGTTGAGGCGTATGACTCCAGTGATGCGGAGGACACCAATGGGGAAGAGGAGCAGGAGCAAGGTATGCAGGAGCAGGCAATGCAGGCGATGCGTCGGGTAGGGGAAGCACGATGTGAACGGTGTATCAAGCGGAGGGAACCCTTTTGTGTGAAGGGGACAGGACAGGCTTGCAAGTCATGCAGGGCCAGTCGTCAAGGATGCTCGCTCTTGAGCAAGAAGGGGAAGGGACATGAGAATGCGCCTGTGGTGCCTGTTGCAGGTAAGCCTCTTTCTTTTTCAAGTAGCTTTGCTAACTCTTCACTAGGCCCAAGTCAGGGTCATGGGGTGGCATCTGCTGTAGGTTCAAATGAACCTGTTGCCAGTGTGATTGACACCTTGGATGACAAAGATGCCAACAGCATCATCCCAGTCCCCAGTGCATCCTTTAAGGTGCTGAAGGAGGGAATGGTGAATGTTTCCATGGGGCTGACAGTGGCTCGTGCAAACCATGCAAGTGCCCTTGCACGTGCCACCCAGGCTGTAGCTGAGCTTCGCCAAGCTGAGGATTACCTCAGGAAGATGGAGTTGTGTGTTGGGAAGATGGATGTGGTCCTCAGGCAGGTGCCAGATGTGGCTGAGGCAGGGCGCTCTTCTCGTAAGTAGATAGTGTAATGTATGTATATATGAAAATGATTCTACAGTATGTCTTGGATTATCAAAAGACAACAGGAACACTCTATGCAAGTGAGGTCCTATGTTGCAAATTTATTCATGCCATTATAAGATATTATCATACATGTTAAGGGGTGGATTTCATCACATCCAGATAATGTGTGCTAATCGATCTTGGCCAGATAACGTGAAGAGCAATGTAGCCAGCAAAATTGATCTCCTTGACGTAGAGCGGGAGATCTGGTGAATTGGAGAAACTGTGTTACGATTACAAAGCGGGAGCCCAAATAAAACGGACAAGGCCAAAGAACCCAAAATGAAGAGAGACAATCAGAATGTGGATGATGTAGCACACAGAACTATCAGGGAGGGAGAGGTGGGTGATGTTAAAACTGGGCACTCAAACTAGCGAGATGGTGGGAGTGGTCAACACACGAAAACTTCAATGCAACATAACTTACCTAGCGAGATCGTGGGAGCAGGTCAAGAGGAGCGAGGAGCCCCTGTGACCGCCACACACTCACTATGTAAGCACGAACGACTCTGAGTCAATCAGAGATGAAAAAGGTGAATGACACCTGGTGATGTGTTGAGTGTAAGCCATAGAGGCAACTGATTTGTAAGACAAATCATAAGTGGGGCCAGCCTCAGAGTGAGGTCTGCTTGCAGGAAGATCTGGCTGTAACTCGCTTGATTAGTCTTGTGTAAAAAATATCAAACCACATTAATTGGAAAGTTTTGTATATACATGACATTGATATATATTTATCAGGACTGTTGTAATGGTCCTTGCTATGGTTCAGTTCTTATCATCATAAGACATTTGTGCACTCGTTTCACCAAATTTCGCATTACAGGCATGTTTCTAACTGTAAATATTGGTGTTTCGGCGAAGATAGTCAGCCATTGAGTGCAATGAATGCACTGATGCACAGCTGCAATGCTGAGAAAAGCGCTGGTGTGACATCAACAATCTCCTGATGTCTGTAGGATGTTGCTACACCCATTCCACCGAATTTTGCATTACAGACGTGTTTCTAAGTGGACATATCCATGTTTTGGTGAGTATAGTAGGCCATTGAGTGTGCTGAATGCGCTGATGCACAGCGGCAATGCCAAGGCAAGCACCAGAGTGACATCAACACTTTCACTGTATACATAAGACATTTGTACACTTGTTTCACTGAATTTTGCATTACAGACATGTTTCTAACTGTAGATATCAGTGTTTCGATGGAGATAGTTGGCCATTGAGTGCACTGAATGCGCCGATGCACAGCTGCAATACCAAGAAAAGCACTGGTGTTCCATCAACAATCTCACTGCGTACATAGGACATTGGTGCACCCATTTCACCAAATTTCACATTACAGACACATTTCTAACTGTAAATATCGGTGTTTAGGCGATGATAGTTGGCCATTGAGTACCCTGAATGCACCGATGCACAGCAGCAATGCTGAGAAAAGTGCTGGTGTGACATCAACAGTCTTGCTGTGTACATAGGATATCTGCACACCTGTTTTGCCTAATTCCGCATTACAGACATGTTTCTAAGTGTAGATATAGGTGTTTCGGCGATGATAGTTGCCCATTGAGTGCCCTGAATGCGCCGATGCACAGTGGCAATGCCAAGAAAAGCGCCGGTGTGACCTCAACAGTCTCACTGCGTACTCATGTACCAATCTCCTAAGTACATGGTGAGATTGTCAATGTCATGCCAGCGCTTTTCTTGGCATTGCGGCTGTGCATCGGTGCATTCACAGTACTCAATGGCCAAGTATCATCACCAAAACACCAATATATACACTTAGAAACACGTCTGCAATGCGAAATTTGGTGAAATGAGTGCACCAATGTCCTATGTCCACAGGGAGACCATTGATGTCATGCTAGCGCTTTTCTTGGCATTGCGGCTGTGCATCGGCGCATTCAGCGCACTCAATGGCCTACTATCATCGCTGAAACACTGAGATTTACAGTTAGAAACATGTCTGTAGTGTGGAATTAGGTGAAACAGGTGTGCAGATGTCCTATGTACACAGCAAGACTGTTGATGTCATGCCAACACTTTTCTCAGCATTGCTGCTGTGCATCGGCGCATTCAGGGTACTCAATGGCCAATTATCATCTCCTAAACACCAATATTTACAGTTAGAAACATGTCTGTAATGTGAAATTTGGCGAAATGGGTGCACCAATGTCCTATATACACAGTGAGATTGGTGATGGAACGCCGGTGCTTTTCTTGGTATTGCGGCTGTGCATTGGTGCATTCAGCGCACTCAATGGCTGACTTTCTCCGCCGAAACACCAATATCTACAGTTAGAAACATGTCTGTAATGCAAAATTTGGCGAAATGGGTGTAGCAACATTCTACAGACATCAGGAGATTGTTGACGTCACGCTGGCGCCTTTCTCAGCATTGTGGCTGTGCACCGGCACATTCAGCACACTCAATGGCCGACTGTCCCCGCTGAAACATGGATATATACACTTAGAAACATGTCCATAATGCAAAATTAGGCAAAACAGGTGTGCAGATGTCCTATTGACACACTGAGAGTGTTCATGTTACACTGGTGCATTTCTTGGTATTGCGGCTGTGCATCAGCACATTCAGTGCACTCAATGGGCAACTGTCCCCACTGAAACACCAATATCTACAGTTAGAGACATGTCTGTAATGCAAAATTTGGTGAAATGAGTGCACCAATGTCCTATGTACACAGCGAGACTGTTGATGTCATGCCAACACTTTTCTCGGCATTGTGGCTGTGCATTGGCACATTCAGGGTACTCAATGGCCAACTATCATCACCAAAACACTGATATTTACAGTTAGAAACATGTCTGTAATGCGAAATTTAGTGAAATGGGTGCATCAATGTCTGATGTACACAGTGAGATTGCTGATGGATCACCGGCGCTTTCTTGGTATTGTGGCTGTGCATTGGCGCATTCAGCACACTCAATGGCCAACTATCTCCACCGAAACACTGATATCTACAGTTAGAGACATGCCTGTAATGCGAAATTTGGCAAAACAAGTGTACCAATGTCTTATGTATACAGCAAGATCATTGATCTTCGCCAAAACATGGATATGTACACTTTGAAACATGTCTGTAATGCAAAATTTGGTGAAACAAGTCTACCAATGTCCTATGCATCAGCAAACTAAGCCTCACCTGTCCAGCCTGGGCCAGGCCTGGACAGAACTGGACAGAGCTCCAGCTCTCCCAGCTCTCCCAGCAAGGTACCTAACTGGCTAGATGCCCAAAGTCTGTCCCAGTCCCACTCCAGACTGGAAACACCTCAGAGTTATCAATATGTTTTCACTGTAGTGTACTGGCCACCCTGGACAGTGATCTTGGACAGTCTGGGCAACATTGGACAGCTCAGGCACGACTCACGCCAAACCTAATATCAGAAAAGCAATGCTTCCATGAATTACATCATCAGGAACAATCAAGCACACATGGGGAAACAATGTTTTGATAAATTACATCACAACGTCAGGAACAATCAAGAACACATGGGGAAAGACAAGGGTAAATGTGCTAGTTGAAACATCAATGAGTGCCCAGAATTAGCTTTGTGCCTGTCGAGATACTATTGCTGAAATGAGTGAGCCTGAAAGGGAGAGCCAGCATGCATGGACTACATACCTCCTGGCTCCTGCCCACTGCTCCCACAAGGCCTTCATTTTTGCATGGTGTATCTTGGAAGAGTCACATTTGGTCATAAGGC